>CAIGRN010029753.1:0-16398 GCA_903798345.1 Fraxinus anomala
GATGATGTAATGATAATATAATTTCTTGGCAACGGAATTTGTATCAATTTGGAATCCTTTTTATACTGCAATGACATATATATATATATATTATAACATAAAATCAATTCTTCATTGTATCAGAGATTAACAGTATAGTTCTTTAACCTTCTAAAAATAAGTGAACAACATAATCTAGTTTTTGTGCTTCTATTTGTTGAAAGTTCTTACTCAAAAGTAAGGCAGCCAGTTTTAATGAGGCATAGCTTCATATATTCTCTTGCTTAATTTTTGTTTTTGTCATGTTCGATAGCTTTTGCAATTTGGTTCGTGGAAATATCTAAGGTTTTTTTACTAATAAATTTCTACATTTTGTTGTTAGATTCTTTGAATAGGTATTTATGAGATGGTCAAGCTATAAATGTCTCCATATGCAGTTGTCGATGAGGTAAGCTTGACTGATTGAATCANCTTCATATATTCTCTTGCTTAATTTTTGTTTTTGTCATGTTCGATAGCTTTTGCAATTTGGTTCGTGGAAATATCTAAGGTTTTTTTACTAATAAATTTCTACATTTTGTTGTTAGATTCTTCGAATAGGTATTTATGAGATGGTCAAGCTATAAATGTCTCCATATGCAGTTGTCGATGAGGTAAGCTTGACTGATTGAATCAGTTTCTAGACAAGTTTTCTCTAGATTTCATTATTTTACTTTCCACCAATAATTATGCGGACTTTCAAATGATTGATAATAATGATACTCGAATTTATATACTAACGTCAGTTTTCCCTAAGTCAGAGATACATGACTTTTTGAATGAATTGTTGTGCTAAACTTTTTCCATGTTATGAGCACTTTCAATATCATTTTCCTTTTTCGTCACTTTCGTCACTTCTCTTTTTATGTGGATACTAGGTTTCCTAGAATACTACTATCAGATGATTCTGAATTAAACTAACTCCTTCATGCATGATCAGATCAACAAAACCATCAATCAAGATGAATTCCAAAACAAAATCATTTATATCGCGTATATTTTAAAAGTGCGCAATATATTTAAAAATAACATTAAATACGTTTTTTTTTTTTGCATTTTCTTTCTACACTGTCATTTACAAATGAATTTCTCTAAAAATTTACAAATACTTATTTTTAACACCGATCAACTAACGTACAACGCATGTTTCCTTCACTAGTATATAGAAAATTGCAATAGAAGATAACTCCAAGCAATTCTTATATTATGTAGAGACAACTACCCACAAACATTATTGTTTTTGAATGTTTAATCAACTTTTAATTGATTTAAAAATCATAATGAGATCGACGGTGCTCCATTATTTCAATTTATAATGAGAGAAATAGTATTTTTTCGAAAAATGTGTGATTAAAAAAATGTATTTCATGAGTAGTCTACACTCATGATATTTATGCCACTTAATTCATTATTTTGTTACCCTTGAGAGCTTTTTAGAACGTTTTAATGTGTGTTTTGATGTTGCCATAAAAGATGATTAAATTGAAGGAAATAAACAAAAGTTGGAAGAATTAGAGAAAATAGCTAAATTGTAAGAGATCCAAAGTTCGGGGACTAAAGTGCAAACACTCAAAAGTTGTGTGGGACCTCAAAACGAAGATTTGAGAGTGTTTGGAGTCAATTGGATGAAGAAATATGTCAAATGGATCAAATAGTTAAAGTATGATCACACATTAATTTCTAACCGAAAAAGTTATGCTCTAAATTTGTAGTCTCATATTGAGACTCATTTTTGACATAGCAAACGTTTAAATTGGAAAATGATATTTGAAACAAAATTGTAGCTCTTTGAGTTATCTTTTCAAATCATCTTGAATCATCTCTATCGAATATCAGAAGAAAAAATTATGATAAAAATACTGAAAAATGTGCAGTGCGGTTTTTCACCAACGGTGGGGCGCCTCTAATACTAAAAATCAGCAGAATACGCGGCGCCTCAGCGCCGCCTGTGCGGGAAAGGTGTTTTTATATTTTTGAAATCTTTTCTTTGTCCGATTCAACTCTAATTCGTCCCTAAACTCTAAAACACTATAAATACAAGTGAGAATACCTAATTTTAGGGAGGGCTATTGTGGAAGAAAAATGGAAAAATGGCTGAAGATAAAGGACAATAAACACAAAGAATGGAAGAAATTAATTGAAAAAAGCATGGAAAGATATCAAAGGAAACTTCGAGCAACACTCAAAAAAGAGTTTTTCTTACCTTCATCTTTATGTTTTTCATTGTAGGTTGCTTACATTTTATGAATTTCTTCGTGAACTAAATAATTTAGTTAGGGTTTGATGTAACCACTTGAGATTATGGTTTGATGAATTTATAATTATTTCTTTTGGATTTTCCACGTATGTTTAATTGTGTTATTATTATAATGCTTTCAATTACCTGATCAATAATTTAATGAATAGATGCTAGTCAATTTCGACACTCGAGAGAGGGAAATTTAGACGTGATCATAAGATTGACACAACGTAGGTTTTATGGGTTTCGAGAGAGTATGTAAAATCTATGAAGTTTACTCCACAAAAGAATCGGACTTTGATAAATTCTAGGTTTTAATTCGGAATAGAGATATTGGGATTGAATTCTAGGATAAATTTCTAGCCGACACTCGAGAGGGGTGAGAAATACAATTGGATTCTTGCTTTTAAATATGGAAAAATTAATTGGAATAATTTGATGTCCTTGAATCATAATTGAAAGTTGGTGAAATCACTCCCTAAACTTTCTCATTTTAATAATTTATATTCTCTAATTTTGTCGTAACATTTTGCCTTGATTAGTTTAAAACAATCAATCGACCATTCATCAATTGTCTAGATAAAATAGAGATTATATAATTATAGCACTTAGTAAAAAAAAGAATTACAATCCTTGTGAGTTCGAAACTCTTACTTCAATACAATATTACAAAATTTGACACCTTACACTTGCGGCTAATTCAAGTTATGGAAAACACGTGACGGTATTATAAATTAATGGGGTCAAACAAGGTGTAAGTTCCAAATTTTCAATCGCACAATCCATCAACTTTTATCAAAAATTAACTTTTATCCAAACCAAATATGAACCATAACTAGGTGATTTACAGTGACAAATTTATTATTATTAATAATATGCACTACGTAGAGTGGACGCTACACTGCCCTTTGTTTCGTTCAAAATTGAGTAGTTATTCTAAATTCCTTTGGGTGGAAAAGACCGAGACTTTTTGGTCGAATTTCAGGCGACATTGGCGTCGATACAGATCAAAACGGCGACGTTCGCGTCGATAGCCGGAACCACCCACGCATATGCACTGTACTGTCCTACATATCTGTTGATGCTGCTAAATCAATAATAGCAATAATTCACTGGTGATAAGAGAGAGAGAGAGAGAGAGAGAGAGAGAGAGATGAACGTAAGACAGGGGGTGGTGCATCCAGTGGAGGCACCGCCGCTGCAGACGGATGGGGCGGCAAATGTACTCCTGCCACGTATCAGGATGAAGGATATCCAGGGCATGCCGGGAACTGTAGGCGGCGTATTCTTGCGTTTTTCTCAATCGTTGTTTGCAGTAGTCGCTCTTTCCGTTATGGTCACTACCACTGACTTTGCTTCGGTCACCGCCTTCTGGTAATCGCTGTCATGTTATAATTGGTCTGGTTTTAGAAGCTTTTGTTGATTGTTTGTGGTAGCTATGGAATTGGAACCGTTAATTTTCTTATTCTCCAGCAAAAAAGGAAAATTGAATAAAATGAAGAATATTGCTCGAATCACTAGTTTCAGCTTTCCATTTAGTCCAGGATCAGGCCTGTGTATACATAAATTGTTGATGCACCACTCGTTGCTGGAGGTTGTGATAAGCACCTTATATCGAGACGAACTAATGTATTTTTGTCTATATAACTTCCCCACTTTTCAAACACAAAGAAAGCCTTTGAAGTTAAGGGTGTGGAGTACAGAATAGGCCTGTCTAGTGTATGATACGATTGGCGTTTATTAGTCGATCCTACTGCTCAAACTTAGAAAACTCGTACAAAGTCACTTTAATATAGTGCAAACTACATAAGAATGACACGTCTTAAAAATCTCAAACTTACTTAAGGAGGAACGATTAAACCCAAGATAATAGTTCCTCTGGCTGAAGCTTCATCAACGACCTCACGACATAAACCAGAAGTTCCTTTTGTCTCTTGGAGATGTGGTGCAAACTTGAATTGGCCAAATCCAAACAACTTAAACAAGACTGCACGTGCTCCCTGCAAAACTCTCAGTTTTCTGTTTTTGCATCATGCCGCTTGAAACCTCTTCGTCCACTTCAATGTTAAAATAATCTCAACCAAGTCTGACCAGGTAATTTTCTGCACATTGCATTTGGGAGCTCATGACGTATTGCCTTTACATGTATCCTTTTTTAAAAGATAACCATCTGATAGAGATGCTATCAGTGACAACCATTGATTTTTTTCTTATATATTTGATATTCGAAGTCCCTCTTTCTTTTCCATTTAATTGGGAACCTGGTCGGAAATTAAGGTATTATATGCACCCATTGCCTTTGTATCTAAAATAAATCTGACTCTGTTTGGTTGTCCTTGCAATGATCCTGGCACTGAACTCAAAATATGTGCTCTTTCCAGCTACCTTGTTGCTGCTACTGGTTTACAGAGTATGTGGAGCCTTGGACTGGCAATTGTTGACATTTATGCCCTTCTAGTAGGACGCCACTTGCAAAATTATCGAGCTGTTAGTTTATTTTCTGTTGGTGACGGGGTAAGTTTATTACAATAGTATAGTACAATCACATATTTTCAGAAAGGACTCGTTGGCATAGGACCAGATTAACTGGATTTATAATATGCCCTCGTTGGCATAGGACCAGATTAACTGGATTTATAATATGCCCTTGTTTGATACTCATTTTTCTCTCTCTTCCTTTCAACCACGCATTCTTCAATAAAATAATATTACACGTAAACCTAAAAATTTTCTTAATTTTTTAACCACACATTGTCTATCAATCTGCTATTGTCAAAATGCATTCTTACAATAAAAATGAGAAACAGACAGGCTCTATATATAAACATGAATTGCATTGACTTATCACAGTGAGATAGGCTGTGAAAAATATTTTGATGTTGGCACTTGTTAACGTACATGAATGTGGTGAAACCCAACTCATACCGTGAGAGCATTCATGAACATGGTTTTTATTTGGTAATTTATTTGGCACTCAATATATTAAAAGGCCTGTAAGCTTATATTAAGTTGAAGCACATCAAAGTATCCATAAGGCAATGATATTTAGTATTGTTTTTTAATGACAAAATGCTTGCATATGAATTCCTAGGACCTACCATTTGATCTGGAAAAGTACCAGTTATTAGAAGTTTGGATTTTGTAGGGATTGTGAATTTCATAAATAGTATTGTGAATTATATAGCCTATTGCGTTCAAGGTGAGATGCTCTTTAGAAATGCACTGAAGCCTGTGGCTTAACAGCCATTATGCACACTCCTTTCTCAAATTTCCAATCTTGTGATGTGTTACAGTATGAAGTAAGCTAGTAATAGTCAATCAGTCACGTCCAATATTCTTTCCCTCATCTAGTGATCCCCATATACACGAGATTCACCTCTGGCTCAGCAACCATTAATTATATTTGACTGGTTTACTAGATTCTGCCGAAGTAATATTTCCTTGTAGGCTATAACAATGTTAATGTCCATTCCTCAACATTTAAACAAAGAGGTCTTATGTATTTCATGCATCCTTGGAGGCTACAGATAAATTTGGTGTATGCTATACCTGATGCTTTTAGTCACCTTGATTCGATCCTTTTCTCCTGCAATATTTTTTGACTGGATATTATCATCAATCCATAATTACCCAACAATCAACTGTTATGGTCTTACAATCCTACATTGACAACATAAGGGGGGGTGGGGTGGAATTGGATAGCTCTAGACGGCACTAAGAAAGAAAATCCTTGTACAGTTTACTAATGTTCTACTACTTAGTACTAGTAAACACGCATGCAATGGTTTGATATGAAATGCATCTCTTTACTTGTAATCTATCGTGTTTCAGGTCACATCTACCCTTACTTTTGCAGCAGCCTGTGCATCTGCAGGCATCACCGTTCTCATTGGCAACGATCTTGATGCCTGTGCTAATAACCATTGCACTCAGTATGAGACTGCTATAGCTATGGCCTTCCTTAGCTGGTTTGCTGCACTGCCATCATTTTTGTTGAACTTTTGGTCGTTGGCTTCGAGATGAGTAACACAAGCTACACCGCAAGGGAATTCAAAGCAGTGTCAATTACCAAAGGACCATTTTGAAGTTTTTTTCATAAATTCAGTTTTGTGCTGTTTTCGATTGATGACAGACAACTCAGGATTCGTTCAACCTCTGTACATAAATCTTGTAAATGGGGAGTTGAATGCTATTGGTTATACTTAACACATTAAAAAACTCTTTTTTGCTATATATTCTTTTAGAAGTAAAATTTTGCAAATGAGAGTGCTACGGTTTAAAAACTTTATTAAATGAGAGATTACAATAGTCTTTGACAGAGTTATCTCTATGTTTCAATATACATATATATTTAGCCTTTGTTTGCCCTCCATTTTTCAGAACTCATTTCAATTACATATTTTATTGAACCCACAACTTTCATCAACTTTTTAACAATCCATTTCATCAACTTTTATTAAAATCTACTAAAAATCCAGTTTTAAGCTAAACCAAACAGGGGCTAAATGTGAATCACAATTTTCCAATCAAAGTTAATCTTATGAAAGACAGTATTACCTCTTTAACTTCATACAAATGTACAAGAGGCACAAAGTTTGACAAATCAATAGTCTACCTACAAATACAATAACTCAGGAGCACTACACAGGCAGAATTTACACTGGAGGATCAAAAACACCCCAGATGCATACAACATAATTTAATTATATTAAAATATTGCAACTGGGGTCAAGTAAACGTCACAAAACTTGATAATTCCTCCATGATCTATCTTTCCCCTTGAATCTTTGTCTGATTTTCCATATACTACTGTGAAAAAGGGAATTGCAACAACTGAATTTTATCCTTCACACGAAAGACCAATTGACAAAAGCAAAGGCAAGGCAGTGGACAGAGTTATCTTCTGCTGCAACTTTCCACAAGATGGCTTGCTCATACGAGACATGGCGTCCCATTGTTGACATACAGATCCCGCCAGGCAAGTAAGAAAATCCCTGCAAAGATTTGTAGAATTTATTATATTCAGTGTTTTCAAAATGAAATAAGGGAGACCGAGAAGGATGATTTTGTATCGGACGACAAGGAAGACGAATTAGATAAAGAAGATATTGAATTGATGCCCGATAAACAGTTAGATAAAATTTAAGCTACGGTATCATTTACATTATATAATTATTATTTTGGGACTTATTGTTTTGTTGGAAACAAGTATGTATGAAGTTCTTATAAATCTATTGAGTAGGAATTGTCTAGTTGAAAGTTGAAACTACGAAAAATAGTCTTAACTTCTGTATTTCAAAAATTTGAAAATTGTATAATTGACTAATTGTAAGAATTATTAAGTAAATATAGTATTTTATAATTTTAGATGTTTAGTATGTATTACTTTAATTATTAAATGATTTTGAATGAATAAAAGTTTAAAACAATATTAAAAATAAGAAATCGTTTTTTACGCCTACACTTGCCTAGCTCAAGCCTAGCTTGAAATGGCAAAGCAGCTTATGATAAATTGATGCCAAAACTTGCATACAGAAGTATCTGGTTCTATGCATCAAAACTTCCCAACTACAACCTCACCGAACCAAGTGCAATCACAAAGGTTGCTTTCGCTGCTCATATTGAATTGAAACTTCCTGTATATTGAAACTGAGCTTCACTTGATGCAATATATCGCACTTTCAGCGTACTTTAGAAGATGCAAGTTATTCAAGGAAACGAACAGCATACTTCAGAAGATGTAAGTTATTTAAGGAGACAAAATAAAGTATTCGGATAACATGAAATTACCTGTTGTGTGATCTTAGCTAATTCTGAAAACATCGCTTTGCATCCAGAATCATCAAATATCTTGTCTAATGTTATGTCTTGGAGAGCCAGCAGAGTGGTTTCCAACATGTCAAGCCCAGCCTGGTTTGCAAATGTTAAAACTGGCAGTGCCTGCTAGAGCAGGTTACGAAAGAAATTAAACACGGCTATACCAAAAATCTTTATATAAGACAGAGGCTCCATGATACAAATTCATGCATCTCATCTAGTATGAAGCCAGGATAGTGGGCTTGCATATATATATGGACGCTTCACGTTGGGTGTTTGAAGGGAGTATGCAAAAACTATAGAAGTATCATCAAAAGAAACGGATCTATTAAATTTAGAACTTAGCATACCTTCAATGAGCAGCACAAAATGGCATCTTGGTGATGCCAAAGTGTTTTCAATATTAATTCACCATTCAAAGTGTCGGTTCGCAGCAATTCAACCCCCACATGATAGCTGCAAAAGCAGAAAGCATATTAGAAACATATACCAATATAAAGCAAGCCCAGAGAACGAGATGAGGCCTTTCCTTCACATGTTCGCATCCATGTGCACACCTAGTGGTGATTTGACACAGGACTCCAATTTTTCAAGAATTCCGACAATACATTACAGGGTTGAGAAAATGGCATTTGCTAGGAACGTTAGAATCAGAAGTATGAGAAACCAGCATAACTAACCTATAGCTCTGACAGATCCAATGTGCAAGTGTTACAGCTTCTGGAGAGTGCATAGACAGCTTTGGCCCAATTGCAGGGCTCAAACTTGATGGAGTTATGGCCATGGCAACCCTCTGTACAGAAGAAATCACACTACGAACATACTGGCATGCAAATGTAGCAACATTGTCCTGTAAATTTCTCTCAAATGGGAATTGAAAAGCAATAGTCAATACTGATCGTGCACTGCAAGACGAAGCCGCATATCCTGCCGCATGATTGGCAACCGGGCGAACTTCGAGACTTGATGTTAAATCTAGAGTTTTATACGAATTCAAAGGATCCCGTAAATCACCCTACACAAACAAATCTTTAGTTATCTAGAATTATGGGTCACCAAAATGTAGGCATTAGTAATTTTAGGTAAGCAAAAAATAAAATAAATTGTACACCATACTCTATATCTCATCCATGATTCTAGAAATATATGCGATATGTAGTGTCATCATACATATAAGGTTTGATAGAAAGCTTACATAATAGAAGCCCCTTGACAAATATATATTCATAATCCTAACATTGAACCATTTTGAAACGATCTTTCCAAGCATAAATGTTTGCTTCATGTTTAGTATACAATACTAGACGCTAATGACGAAGATTTTAGCAACATTTTTTTCACTAATAGTGTACAACGCTGTTCATGTGTCATTACCAAACAAAAGTGCCTATGTTGTAACTTGTACAGCTCAGCCATGTTGCACGGCTGAGCCACTGTAAACAAACAGAGAATATTTATACTAAAACTGAATCTTTTGGAGGCTGCTAGAACAGTATCAAGCACAATCTTCTCAAGGAAAACGATAAAAGCAGGTTCAGGAAGAGAATTTTAACTCAACTGGTTTCGGATCCAGCGGGTTTACTCGAAAACCAGAAGGCAGTAGAGGTGCATCATCTGGAAACATTTCATCAATTGGAGCAAAAACTAGCTCAGAGCAGGCCCCCACTGTATTCTCGTCAATTCCACTACACATCTGTAGATAAGGATCAATTTATCAAGTGTATATCTTTAGGTTTGCTGCATCAGGAGTTACTAAGTTCATTCAAATGGCATTAAGATACTCAAGAACGCCACCTGTAGGAGATGAATGTCTCTTGAAATAAAAGCATCTTCATGACTGAGTGGATCTCCTTCCAAACGAATCATTTCAAGCATCTGGAATACGAAACAAAAAATAGAAGTAAGATGAAATTATGTTGCACTGATGTATGCTTTCAGAACTGTTTTCACTTATTATTCAAGTAAAGGTTAATGGTCACATCAAGATCAAGGAAAAGAGGAAGTCAATGCAGAAAAGGCACCTCTTGCAATATAAAGATACCAAAGAAAACAGATAAAAAAAAAGTCAATCCAAAAATTTGTGTCCAGGGCTGGCCGCTTTCTTTATTTTTTATTATATTTGTTGGAGGGAACTGAAAACTTTGCAGTGTAACTAAAAGATTATCATAATTCATTAGTTACATCTGTGACACAAGTACAAAGTATAGACCTCTTCGTGTTCAATTGTGTGTCCCAGTGGCATGATGATTTGACTTCCAGTGAATCTTGTAGGCCTCATTCCTGGATATGCATATGAGCTTGCTTTCAAGGCTGCAGCAGAATAGGCATCAACATTGAAGTCTGCCCATTCTGATCGATGCTCCCTTAGAAATCGAATTAACACTGCTGGAGGGACATTCTGGCAGCAATGAAATAGTTTAGTCCATTAAACACTAGATACAACATTGCTAATGGTATGGATCTACAACAAATGGAAGGATATTGGATTTTGGTTGAGCATTGTTCAAGCAAATTGTGAATTAAAATCACTTCAGTATAATTATTCAAACCGCCTAAGTTGTAATGAGCTATAAACAACATTAATGAAGCCTATCTTAAACCTACATTACCATCTGTGGGTCATTCAGACTTCCAAAGTATTTTGTATTTCACCAAGGGTCCAAAAAATTGTGCAAAGCAGGCTGAAATACTCAATTCAATGGAGAAATTTGAGCATTTTCGGTTGAGCTTAAAAGAAAGTAAAAACATTACTTTTTAACTTTTTGTTCAGAAACAAGTTTGAATTTAATTTTTTGTTACTTCCAAATAAAAAAAGTTACTTGTATCGAAAGTAGTTCTTGCCTTACTATCAAAATAAGTTAAGTAATTATTTCCAACTTTGACCCATAAGAAAATATGCTAGGCAGTCAATTTTAACACTTGGAACTGGATGGTTAAATTACATGCTAGACAGAAACAAGAAGACACAATTTACGTTCATAAAGCTTTTGGACAAGTGAACAGAATGCTAAGCTGTAAGGCTCAATATTAAATTAGGAAACATAAGAATCACCTGAAGTAGCATAGACGCCTTCACACAGAGAATACCTCCAAGCAAGGAAACTGTATTGCTACCAGTGCTCAGGTTCTTGGATGAATTAATGGCAACAACAACATCTTCAGCACCGTCACAGTTCAATATCGACCAGCCATCATCACTGAATCCGTTAATCGCATCATTAAAGCCTCTGCACAAGAGAACATATTAGATCATCAACAATGCTATCATAACCACATGCACAATATAGGCATAATTACATCACCATATCTCAATGCATAACCGAAATAAAAAGGCAGCTACCTGATTAGTCTCTGGCTGAAAGTACGCAGAACAGCTGGTTGCCTGCCAAGACCATATACCACCTCACCACTTGTCTCTTGGGCTATCTGCCTAATATATCGCAATGCCTATTTTAAAAGCATTTTGAAGGGAATGAAAATCAGGTTTCCACAATACTCAATTGGTCAAATTTTCCATGGAATTCAAATGAATTTACTTAAAAATACAGAACTTTATGCTTAATCCTTCAGAAACCAAATTTCAATGCCAAACTATTGTTTATATTATTATAGCAAATAAAATCTTTTGAAAGTCATTCAAAGTATTGTACTCACTGCAATTGTCATTTTCTGTGCCACTACTTTTGAAGATTCATAAAGTGGTCGTAGCACCTCTGGCACGCTCCAAGCCTGGAAAATGTTACGTGAGATGTCAACCAAGTTCTCGACATTGGAAAAATATTAAGAAAATCTTTTAGAATGCATCTAACCCCAAGATTAAGGTGATCTACAATGTGAATGATTGATCCTCCACCATCACATGGCCGGATCAAATATCCAGATGGAAGAATATCGGCTCTTACAAACTGTGAAGCTGTAGCTGGATTTGGGCCAGCCCCAGTACCAGAAAGAGATCTCTCACACACCTTAAAGGAAGAATGATCATAAACACACATTTTTATCTCCGCCTTGATAATTATATCATGCTTCAAAAGATTTAAAAACTCAAAACTAAATCAACCGTTTTGATAGAATTGAGATGTTTCAATAGCAAACAAAAAGACACTGAACAAAAGCAAAAATTATTTCTAATTGAGAGGAAAACCAAAGATATTTTCATATCAATATATTTGTTTTTGTTCATCATCCATTTTGTTTTCGTAGAGGAGTCATAGATCCACACGAGTCTGGAACATTGGACCTATAATGAGAGGCTTCCATAGCTAGAGAAAGATAAGAACATATTGATGAACATGTTGCAAGCACATTTAGATAAGAGGAAACTATTTCTTTAGTACAAAGGCCAATAGCTAAATCCACGAGAGATCCCAAACAATTTATGCACTATTTTCATGCGGGAGAGATCTCAAACAATTTATGCATCATTCTCACGTGCCAAAATCTAAAATTAGTAATTGACAAGCACAATTGACATAGAAGCAAGATTGTTATAATATATGCATTGGATGAACATTGATATATTGCATACCACAAGACTGCCATTCTCTAAGGTGGTTGTGTATCTCAGAGTCCAAAAATCACGAGCAGGAGCCAGTATAGTTGGCGCATACGTCTGAAAGCAATGTATGTAGATTACTATACCGCTGAATGAAGCATTGAAAGAGTATGACATTCACACCACTCACCTGGGTATAGAGAAGCTCAATTGTTCCTCCATTTCCAGCCTGAAACATAGTGAAAACTTCAAGGCTCCGACAGTCTCGGAACCAAATATTTCGATCTTTAAGGATCTCTGCAATCTGTAAATTTCAAAACAAGTTCAAACAGACCGCTAATGTTAGCCACACCAGAATTAGGTGCTCAAAGAAGTCTGCAAAGTCAACGCCAAACTAATTGCTATGCTTACCCTTGGTGGTTCTAAACTTACAAGACCGCATGCTCGAGCTGCCACTCCACGGCATCTATGTGAAATGGCAAAGATCCCTACCGAATCCGGACCAGGCTGTAAAAGAAATCAAACACGTGATCCTTTCAGTCTAAGCCCTTGTTTGATCCCTATTATTTTCAAAATACATTTCTCTCTTTTTTTTTAACCACATATTCTTCAATAAAATATTATTACACGCAAACCCAAAACTTTTCCTTATTATTTAACCATACATTCTCCATCAATTTACTATTTCAAAATGCATTCTACACCAAAAGTTGTAATGATATTAACATTTACTGCAAACTAAAGAAAGGATCATATGAACAGCAGAATGAATGGCCATACCTTCATTCCAGGCATTTGGACCCAATCGACAGCAGTTCCAGTAGCCTTCGAAAGGAACTCTGCCAAGGTCTCTTCCGCAATCGAGAGGAGTCTGATTAAACCATATGTTAAACATCAGGGATAATCAAAATTAGCGCCTACAAATATGTGTTCATAAGACAAGGACGCAAATATTGAAGAATTGGATTCAATTAAATTACCCAGCAGGGTTGTTAGCATCTCTGAGAGAATGCTGGGGAGTGGTGACAGCCAACTCGCAACTTGGATCAGTAGTTCCCACTGATGCCTGTAGAAATTTTCATATCAGAATACGAATTTGAAAGTAAACTTTGAGGAGGAAGAAAACATATATACCAAAAATCTGCAGATCCTAAATGAACGAAGTCAAACCCAATTAGAGGGATAAGGATTCATTCCACATCATATATGCTCACAACTAACGAAAAAACCAAAAAACTACAACAACTACTATGGTAATGGTATCAACACACAGTAACGTGACTGAGCCTGCACCATGTTACTGGATTAATAGGATAACAATGTACAGATTGCATTTAATCAATCCTGGATGCACGTACTACTTTTCAACACAAGTGAACATCAAATATAGGAAGATCATAATAGATCAAACAAGGTGAAACAGAACAAAGAGATTGATACCAACTATGGGTAAAAGAGAGTTGCATACAGTTTGCAATTGTTGGTGCATGTACCCATTCTCGCTTATCAGTTGTGACACCTGCTTCTGCAGGCGATCATTTTCCTCCATCAACAGCTTGTTCATAGCACTCAATTTTCTATTCACACTTTGAAGTCCAGTAGATTCTTTTCTCTGCTTCTCCCGACACCTATATTAATCGAAAACACATCATTTTTCTGGCCTTCATCAGAAATCTAATAATTCCTCAAATACACAACAACAAAATTTAGACTTCTATATAGGTTTCCAAGGTCCTGATAATCAGTGATCTCAAAATCAAGATCTTCACTTGTTTTAATGCTCATTAAATTTGAAACTAACAATTATGAAAATGCTATAAATGAGTACAATTCCATGTACATTGAAACTATTAAAGACGCCAACATTAACATAGCCCAAGAAAGAATGCTAAAAAAACACTCCCACACGTCAAAAAGTTTTGCCTTTACCTTCGATTTTGGAACCAAACTTTAATTTGTTTGGGCTCAATGTTCGAAAGAATGGGGCACTCTCGGATCAGCTGTTGCCTGCGCAAAGAGCTCGGCTTTGGGCACTCGGCATAGACCCTTTCCAAAGCCTCCACCTGCTCCGCCGTGTACCGGACATACTTCCCACAATCAAGATGCTTGTTCATGCTCCCACTGCTACTCTCTCTATGCTGTGCCACCATAGCCATTCTCCAAAAACCTCCAATCCAGAACAAGAATACCTCACAAATATAATGAAAAATCCTGAATACTCTGAGCAGCCTTTTATATTCCCACAGATAACTGACGAAGGTTCTTTGTAGCAGAGATTTTTTTTGCTTGATTTACAATTTTTTATGCTTCGAAAGGATAAAATTGACGATCTTGACTGGGGCGGAATATTCTTGGGCTGAGAACTCAACTCTACGACTTAACTTATAAAAATGGTAACAGCAAAAATAGCTCAACAAAAGCTAAACAGCCTTGTAATGTAAATCGTGTGCATACTGACAAAAAAATCAATTTCCCCTTTCGTCTTCACACGATAAATCACCCTTCAGTAACCCTTTTTAATACTGCTTTATTGTTCACACCAAATGTCCAAACTTTCACCGGAAGAAAGGTGAAATCTGTTACTTTTTGACACGCGAAACCCCTGATTTTCACCCAAAAGCGACAAAATTTATGCGTTTTCTGCAGTGTTACTGCAGAACCCCTCACCTTTTTCTTGCAACCATATATGTTACTACGAGTAATGATAATAACCTTGCGTTTTTGCAATTCTTCAAAAAAAAAAAAAGGCTAAAGCTTGCTGCAGCTGAAATTCCCAAAACCTTATTTCCTAAAAATATCCCAAAACTTGAATTTCACCAAAAATAGTCTTGAAAATGGGACACGTGGAACCAAGATTTTTTTAACTTCATATCAATAAGGACCAACTTTCTATTGGGGTATTTAAGATAATTATATAAGGAAAAATGATGTAAAAATTAAAAACAGAAAGCTATATCTCTATCTCTCCGAAGAAGAAGAAAAGACTGGAAATACAGAGAGAGAGAGAGATAGACAGAGAGAGAGAGAGGGGTAATTGGGGTGTGAACTGCTCGAAAATCGAAAATGGCAGGTTTTTTATTTTAAGCCGCAGTTTGCCGCTGCAGCCTGTTGCCGTGCTGCCCGCTGGCCGCCCCACTGGAATTCTTTTTTGGAATTTTATTTATTAATATTTTTCACCTGTTAGAAATTTAAAAATGAAAGAAAGTACAGGAAACCTTGGCGAATACATGCTCCTGTCAAATCACATTACACGAAGCCCTGTTGGAATTCCATTTTGACATTTTAAAAAATTATTTTAAAAATACTCAAAATGCGTTTTGAAAATTTTAATTTGATAATAACTGAACACTCAAAATGACAATGAATTTTCTTTATAAATTTTTGATTTATTTTCAAAAATACGTTTTTGAAAATACGAAAAAGAACGCATTTTCACTGTTTTAAAAAATAAAAAATAGAAAACGGCTTGAAAATGATAAGGAAAACATACCCTTATTTTTTCTCGAATTCATTTTTAGCCCCTGTTTGATCCTCATTATTTTTTTATTTTCATTCTTTTACTCATTTTCAACCACACATTTTTCAGTAAAATAATATTTTTCATCACATCAATAACTTTTCTTTCTTTTTCAACCACATATTCACTTCAAAAAAAATACATTCTCTTATTTTAATATGCACCAAACACACTCTAAACTCCTGTTTGGTATACATTAAAATTTTCATTATCATTATTCTACTCGTTTTCAACTGCACATTCTTCAATAAAATAATATTTTTCGTCGCATCAATAACTTTTCTTTTATTTTTCAGCCACACATTCTATATC
>CAIGRN010029754.1:0-11028 GCA_903798345.1 Fraxinus anomala
CTCTCCCTCCCCTAATTAGTTGTTTTGAGTTATAGCTACTTCTAAATTTTTGGTTTAATTTGATAAGCTGATGAGTATTACTATTTGCGTACTTATGCTTCTTCTGCTTGACTTTGTAGTTGTGCGTATATACAGCTCGTGTTTTCTCCGTGTCAATGGATCCCTGCTCCACCCAGTATTTACCTAGATTGCAATAAGACATTTATTTTCTAATGTTAAAATAAGGTTTCTGGATTGCATTATTGTGCATGTTTCTTCACTAAGTTTTCTAATAATTTTGCTCCAGACTACAAATTCTTCAATTTTGTCTCTCTTCCCACTGTACATCTGCAAATTGCAACTTTGAAGTTTTTGTCCTTGCTCCACATCTGATGTATGAGACTGCTTTCTCATGTTTTCATTACGCATTCATATCCATCTTTGAACTTAAAACTTTCCAAATGTGTACCTATATGAAGAGCAATTATTTAAACATGCTGTCATTTGCGTTTTATTGTTCTTTGGGAATGACCTAATCTAACAAGATTTTATTTTCAATTGTTAGGGATATACAGATGATGTTTGTTTTAGTTAACCTTTCCAGGTGTCTTTTTAAGATCTGTTACGAAATTTGATGAATTTAAACCCTAGAATATAGTGCTTGGTACTATCACCTTTTTTTACCTTAAATCATTTGCTAGTTTTTGTATTGCTTGGCTATCTACCGTGATTTATTAAGATCTGTGTTTTCCTGTTTTATAGTAAGGTTATTTTTAGCATGAATAAAGTTAGTTCAGCTACAAAGACTGATTGAACAGATACGGGTTTGCTTCCCCCATTTTTTTTTTTTTTTTCCATAGTGAACTTACTCCCAAGTGTTAAGAGTACTTGAAAGGGAGTTTTAAAGAACAAATAAAATTCTTTCAACCACGAAGACAGCTAAAACAGATGCTAGTTTCCTTCCCCAATTTTTTTTTCCTCTTTCATAGCGAGTACTTATAGGTAGTTTCTATGCACAAATAAAGTTCATTCAGCCGCAAAGACTGATAAAAAGGATGCAAGGTTGCTTCCCCAAATTCGTTAGCTTAGGTTATTAGTCTGGTGTGCACAATTTCTGTGGGGAAGCATGTATTTATGTACTTGAAAACATATAGAAGTTATACAGCAGTGACTGATTTAGCTCAATGTTCATGGTATATCTGACCGGGATTTTTAATTCAAATGGTTGTATAAATTCAAAATTATTAATGTTAATTCTATCAATCGACAACCTGATGTGTGTGTTAGTCAATTTTTACACCCATAATGCTGGCTGTAAAAAATGGGTGCTTCCTTTTTTTGGGTGTTCTTTATCCTGGAGACAGGTTCCCGACTCTTTTATCCTATGGATCGTATATAATTGCTCCGAAATGCAAAAGATAAATTTCATTACCTATATATCTTAAATGGTTGCTCTGCTATGAATTCCACTTGACAAAGCTATGATAACATCACAAAAGAAAATTACGATTAGAAATCTACTCACAATTTTCTCCTCTGCCAAATAGTATAGGATATGGTCAGTATCTTTATCATCTAATGGGCAGGACATATATCATTTTATCTAATGCATTGGTTCTTTGCTCAGAATTTTCATGGACCTTTTATGATACTGCTTCTTGCGAAAATTGTTTAAATCGCATGTATCTTAGGTTTTCTTAGCTAGTTTTCCAAGGCTAATGTCTTCGCTTATTGTGCTAGTATCTATAATTGTTGTGGAGATGACATTTTGAACTCTATTGGATTCCTGACTTTAGCTGGGAATTGGTTTTTCAGGAAAAGGCTTTTCCAGATGATTAATGATGTCCCAACTGTATTTGAAGTTGTGACAGGACCTGTTAAGCAGGCTAAGGACCAAGCTACTGCTCCCAATAACAATGGCAAGAACAAATCTAGTGGAAGAATGGTGAGTGCTATTC
Source organism: Fraxinus anomala (assembly GCA_903798345.1). Lineage (NCBI taxonomy): Eukaryota > Viridiplantae > Streptophyta > Magnoliopsida > Lamiales > Oleaceae > Fraxinus > Fraxinus anomala. Next base: position 1,938 of record CAIGRN010029754.1, read on the forward strand.
TATATAACCTTGTCTTCAAACTTAATACATATGGTTACTTCTGCATGGTCTGTTTTTGCATATTTTAGCAATCTCGGCAATCTGAACCCCAGCACAAGGCAGTGAAGATGCCTGCACCCAAAGAAGAGGATGACAGTGGGGAGGAGGAAGAAGATGATGAACAGGGAGCAACACTGTGTGGAGCTTGTGGGGATAACTATGGTAATGATGAATTCTGGATTTGTTGTGATATCTGTGAGAGATGGTTCCATGGGAAGTGCGTGAAGATTACACCTGCAAAAGCCGAGCATATCAAGCAGTACAAGTGCCCTAGTTGCAGTAGTAAGAGGGTTAAAGTTTAACCTTGTCGTTTCGAAATTGAATGTGAACATCAGTCAAGTGAGGGATTAGGAGTTTGTAACTTTTAGTATAACATATCAAAGTTAGAAATTGTTGAATCAGTGGCACGTGTTAAGTTCATCAAGTAGAGTGTCTGCTGATGGGATCTGGGTTTTATGAACAACTTCGACATTTCTCTCTTTTCTTTTTAATATGCTTTTGAATTTGTATTTTAGGGATCTATGTGGAAAAGAATCGCAGTTGGAAAGACGTTTTTAACTTCATCTTCATAATTTTAATTTATTCCAGCTTGTCAAAGCTTGTGTATGCTGTTGAAAGTAGTATGCATTGCTGCACGCTGAATGTCTTTGGACTTTGATGGGTGTGGGATTTGGTTTTTTCTTATACTTTCACCAGCCATCTTTAATAATGTTGCTGTATCATAATTCAGATAAATTTGGGGCAATCTAAATTATCTTGATGTTCAGATATTTAAGGTCCTATCCAAGTATCCAACTAATCTCAGAAACACCAGGGCATGGAGTCCAAACCGAACTCTTCTTTTTGGGTCTCTAATAATCTGCCTAAAATTCTGGCCAGTGATAACATTTGATAGTCTCCTCTTGCTTTGCAACAACAGCCACCAGTTTGTGTACTTGTTGCATTTTCGTTCTTGACTTTTAAAGAGATTTCATACATGCTACCAGTAGTCTCTGCAAGAACACAAATTGTCAATTGAAACCAGTAATCTGTTGTTATCCTTGCAATAATCTCCCTATCCTCCAATTTAGACATCATCTTTATTTCTGTAAGGCAATCCCCACAAATCATTGGGTTCTTCACCACCCTTGTGATAGCTCCGGGTTCAGTAACAATAAAAGCAAAAGCAACTGCCAATTTTTCCCTATCTTCCTCAATGTCTCTCAGCACACTGCCCTTATCAGCCTTGTATTCAGAAGTCTTCGTTTCTTTTTCATTTCTGCTAATACCCACTAGATTTCAACTGATCCTTCATGGGATTGGTTCCCTAAGATAAACTTGTATATCTTATTACCATGTTCCATCCCGTTGTTTTTGTTACCCCTTCTTTTTTCATCAATGTCCTAATTCTCTCAACCTGCCCATGAATAAATGTTAAAAAGCAAAACATGATTCCCGGAATTTCTGGTTCAAGCTCAAAGAGCTTATTTGAATTGATGCTAGTGACGATATCGATAATGACCTTGATACGGAGGTGGAACTGCTAACTATAATGAATGCGCCAACTATGGATACGAATCCGGTTAGCATTAAGAAGGGATCCATATATTCCAGCACTGAGGTTTGACCAACTTATAAGCAGTTATAAGCATTCACTAAATGAATTCACTTGATTAGTGAATAGCAGAGACTACGAGCCGCATTGTTCCAGAAACTCAGGACGTACATCACCAAAATGGATCATAACAGGAAATGCATTATTTTGAGTCTTGTTTTACTGTCAATCCAAGCACAGGCCTTAGTCCCATATGGCAGCTCCCATCACAAAAAGAACCTTTCAAAATCCTCAAACACTCCCCACTCACCATTCCATTTGGAGAATGGGGTGTTAAGGATTACTGTGCCTATATTGGCTGAGGAAAAGAGAAGGGAGCCTAAAGTGATTAACAATGACTAAGGTCACCAAGGTTGAAATCAAGAGTTGAAAGTTCTATATCCATTGTGTTTAAAACTAACTATTTTCTCGTTATGTGTAGTCGATGTCCTTTTTGAGTTTGGTTTTTTATTATTTATGTCGATGTACAAATTGTGCAACAAAGTTTGTAACGAAGCTTTAATTACATGTGATTTTGAATGTACCTTAAAATCAAGAAAATTATAATATGAGTATGTAGACTGTCTTCACACCTCTATTGCACAAAAACAGTTGCTTCATGTTAGGTTGATACGTGGTCTAAGATATTAAACTCTACATGATTATTGTCCTAACTAATGTCATAAGATTGGCCTGATGATCTTTAGGGGAAAAGATTGATAAATAGTTCGAGGCCTAAGGGGAAAGGGTTGAGTATAGCATCTTCATATGGTGAATTTTCTTCCTTTTAATGCTTCGAGCCACTGTCTGCCCAGGCCCTTTTAGTTATTGCTGAACCCATATCAGAGCAGATGTCTTTTCCAAAACGACTAGTTTTTGTTAATTTCTTGTAAAAGGCTTGGACATTCTTGACCTTAACAATCCTCTTTCACATGTCACTCCAAATAGTTTTCATTGCATTACAATAGAAGTAGGAATAATTGAAGTAAAGGTCTCAAATCTTTCAAAACTGTGGCGAAAGGTTTTTCGGAGTAGTTAGTGTTGGAAATGGTTTAGTGAAATGGGTCAACTTTAAGTCTCATATTGAGTGGGACCCGTACGTCGATTATAACGGGACCAAACATATTCACATTCTACTCCGTGAGGTGATCAACGTGATATATTTATTTATTGAAAACCATTTAGAATTGAATGAAATATTTAATATAGGAATAATTGAAGTAAAGGTCTCGAATCTTTCAAAACTGTGGCGAAAGGTTTTTCGGAGTAGTTAGTGTTGGAAATGGTTTAGTGAAATGGGTCAACTTTAAGTCTCATATTGAGTGGGACCCGTACGTCGATTATAACGAGACCAAACATATTCACATTCTACTCCGTGAGGTGATCAACGTGATATATTTATTTATTGAAAACCATTTAGAATTGAATGAAATATTTAATGTCAAAGTAACCCACTTTGAACTATACTAGTGAAGAATTTGATTTATTGAAAATTCTCAAACACTTGTCCCACATAGAAAAATTTGATGTGATTTATATAGTATAAGGTTGGAAATTAGTTTCGGGCCTCAAGAGGTACCAATAGTCTTTAGAAATGGGAGACCTATATTCTATTGGATTCGGTCAAAATCCCACGTGCGTGCCGCCACCGCCCGATCGGCTCGGCACGAGCTACTATATTATCTTTTTGGACAAAATTTATTTAATTTTGAATTAAATTGTAATTAATCAAATTCTTGGGGTACTTAATGGAATTTTTTTTTATTGGCTTATTTTCGGGCAATTTTTTGTATGGATGGTCTGTTAATTGACTAAACAGCCGATTGTTTATGGTCTAAATAGCCGACTATTAACCGACTGAACAATCGACAGTTAACCGTCTAAACAATCAACTGTTAACCGAACCTTGTTGTCTATTCGTGTTTTGGGAGGCTGACGACTATTCTGAAATGACTTGAATGTTGTTCGAATGGACACGAACAAGTCTATAAATAACTTTTCCCGCTGCAAAAAAAAACAAACCATTTTCATTGCTATCATTCTCTGCTTTGAATCTCACTCTCCTCTCTCATTCTGATATTATTCTCAAAAGTGAAAAACACTTCGTTGAGTTTGTTGGAACTCCTGCAGATTGTTGTACTGCTTTCGTAGGAGATGAAATTCGTTATATCTTGGGAAACGATTACTGGACGCCTTTAGGACCTTTTGAAGGCAGCAAATTCGTTTTAAGGAAACATCGTGAATTCGGTGGACTCAAATTAACATTGTGATCTTGTTGATCAATCTGCTTACATTGTCCAAGGTAATTCTGTCGAATTTCGAAGGAGATATTTTATATTCAAGAAATAACATATTTCACATACATAAATGCATTGGTACCATACGTGAATCCATAATTCATCTAACAAGAATGCAAAATTAAGAAAAACAGGATTTGCTGCGTAGTCTATGCCTGGTGAAAATGTTTAGCTACACTGTATACACTGACCNTTTGACCACAACTTGATCAAATGTAAAAGAAATAATGATCTTTTAACATTTATTAATTACAAAAGGAAAATTAGCTTCGGAGGTGCCAAACATTTCAAAAATGTGCAGCAATCACAAACCTTTAATAATTGTGCTTGAAATGACCTCTTAACGATTTTACAAAAAAATCTGTAAGTTAACCAAAAATATCCATATTTCTGTATTCATCTAATCACCCAACCGCAACCCTAACCCACCCATGGAACAATCCTCCTCGGCTAGTGACAACCACCGACATTTGAGCTGCAAACACAACAGCATCAGCCACCACCTCATTTTCTCCAGCCATTCAACTACATTTCCTCTTAATAAGAACCTTTAAACTCCAGTAAGGATATGGATTTTTTTGACAGACGACAAATAGTGATGATGTCCCGACAAAAGAGGTCAAGCCGACAGGACCTACTCGAACAATCGCCCTACTTGATCAAGCTAATTAGCAGGTAATTGTTGAGACTCCTCAACCAACCAATGCGAAGTTTAGTTGAATGGTTGAGTGAATCGTGGAAGATGAACGTGTTTTTGGATTTAAATCATTAGAAGTCCTTCTGGTGCATATTTATTAAATCTTTAGGACCTTACTGCATATTTTTGAAAGGTTTAGGACCTTCAATGAAAATTTTCCTTTCCAAAATTAATTAATGTTTAAAATTACTATTTTGAGGCAGGCATTCGGTCAACTAACTGATTTTTTTTTTTTCTTTTACGAAACCATCCAGAGGTTTGTCCGTCACACAATTTTGAGTTTGGGACCTCTGCTGCTACGATTTAAAAGTTTGGATGTATGCACACTTTTGAAAGATTTGGAACCTTCACTACGATTATTCCATAAAAGAACGATTCAAACGCGGAAGTGGGATGGATTATTCATTTGAAGTCCTCAAGCATTTAAATAAAAGACTAGCGCTTGCATATTTACACTACTTGAGAAGCCACCTTACGAAAAATTCTTGAAGAACCACTGTAAATCATTATAGTTTCTTGTCCTTCAACCATTTGAATCTACCCAAGTACCTAACATCTAAAACCATAATCTATGCAAAAACAAATTACATAATGTTTAATTCTTCCTATCACATATTAGATAACTCTAAATTGTTGTCATCAAAATAGAAAACTTTAAGGGATCAAATTCATCACTCAACAGGATTATACTTGTCTTTATTATTTTGATGGCTTCTCTTTATACCAAGGACATGTTGAACTTCATAGACTTAGTTACATCTAGGAGTCACATAGAATGCAAGTTACAGAGCATCATCATCCTCCAAAAAGTATCATCTAATAACCCGTCCCCTACCCACAGAAAAAATTAAAATTATTTAACCACCCAGTATACACTGATGACTTATTGTTGTTCTCCTGTATAGCATGTGCAAATAATTCCATCTAGCCAAACCTGGACCTGTTTTCTCATAAAAGAGGAATAGAATCACCCAAATTCGCATTCCTTTCTTTACATGAGCATATGTAGCCCTGCAATTAAACATTAATAAGAATAATGCATAGTTCTGCGGTTGAGATAAATATATACACAAACGTAAATTAACGTAGGCGAAAATGTGTAATGTTCTTGTAATAGCCATTTCTTCATATTGTTTTCTTTCATAATTATAGCTGATTCATACCTTTAAAATAACTCCATAGGATTTACAAGCACCCCTTCGTCGTCCCAGTCTACATCTTTTGCACCTGCTTCCTTTCCGATCAACTGAAGAGGCACATCTAGTGGTGGTGGGATCTGCATGATAGACAATGTTCATGATATACAACTTCTGTTCTGTAATAAGTTTCAGTAAAAGTGATAGACCTGGACTTTTCTTTTAAATATTTAAGGTCAGATTTTTGTTAAATAAGAAGTTGAAAGTTAATACCATGCAACGAATGAGAGGCCATTTAATTCCACTAAAGAAAGGGTGTTGCTTGATCTCATTTGCACCTCCATTAGATCCTAAACGACTAGCAGGATCTCGATTTAGCAGTGCATTAATCAACTGCCTTGCCGCAAGCGTTACCTGTAATATCATTATATCAAAATCTTTGGTGACAACACAAATGACATTATGCTAGTTCATACAATTTTGGCACACGTAATCGGGTTTATACTAATATCGCTCACTATCGACAATAATGTTAGAATGATTTTTTACGTCAAAATGTTTTTTTCCTTTTACCACTGACAGAGTTTATGATTACTTGGTTGAAGAATCTGAAATGAACTGTTTCATTCTTCCCATAATGTTAAGCTCATACAAACTTGAAATTTTCTTGGCAGGTATATCTCACCAACCAGTTTGATTTCGTTACTCTCCATCACTATCATTCGCAAAATTGAGGCACCCTATGCAAATAACTAATACTCCAACTCCTCTTTCTCAATCTCAATTTACCAAGCAGGGAAAAAAACAAAGAGGAAAAGACAGAAAGTACAGATTAAGTTCTTCAATAAAATTTATTTAGAATCATAATTAAGTATTTGCTTCATTTCATTTTCCTCGAAGCATAAAAATAATCTTCAGCATAGAGATTATTTAGTGGAAATGATAGCTTTCTACCACATGATTTCAAAAACTTTATGTTTGTACTCTTATGGTCTGGCATTAGGGTACTCAATCCTATATGATTTGGAAAATACCATTCCAACTATTAAGACATGGAGTTTCATTTTAAAAGGTCAACAAACATGTTCTGGCAAAATGGTGGCTCATTTGAACACACCAATCATGGAATCCGAATGCTCGTTTTAGCTTAAAACGGACCAGATTGCTTGTATTAGCTTTACGAGCTCTGATACCTTTCAACGTAAAAGGTTAGCCTTGTTAAGTTATATGTTGGTTAGTATTTTTATACTTGACCGATGTGAGATTTTACCCACATTAAATTTCCTGACATGAAGGCGGATTTGACACCAATAAGCTAAATTTCTAAACTACTTTGAGGTTGTTAACTCATTAAAATTGACAGTTTCCTTCAATGCCAATAAGTGGATTGACGGCAACCATAAGTACTTGATTTAATTCAGTATACTTAGAAACCACTGTGTGTAAATGAAAAAGTCCAGGAAACCAAATGAAGGGGAGCAATTCAACACTATTTTACCAACTATATACTCGTCAGAGTGCATGTTTTTACCGGAATGCTACTTGGGAAGGTGAGGTCTTTGTGCAAGATGTTGGAAAATGTCTTCTGCCTATTCTTTCCCCTGAATGGTGTACGGCCGTAAAGCATTTCATACAACAAAATGCCTGAATTCCAAATACAAGTGTCGTGAGACCAGAAAAGTAAGAAACTATAGTTAAATCGTATTACATTCGCGATTATTAAGTATAAACGAAACATGCAGCCATGCAGAATAGCTAATCTTGTGAACTCTACATATTTTTTCTGTGGAAGAAAGAATAAAAAACCTCTTCGAGCACTATTTTAAATATAATTTTCAAGTATGCAGTTGCTATTTAATAAAGTGTGTAATGCATATTTGATGAAGGAGGAGTATTCAAGTATACAGTCGTTAACTAAATCTAGAAATCTATTTCCATATATACTTACCAAGAGCCCACCAATCAATAGCACTACTGTGTCCCTCGCCAGTTATGATTTCCTGAAATGAATCCACCAGTAGGTAATAGGTACCTTCAAGAGCTATGCGTATGCAGGTAACGGACTAATGGTATAGATAATAACTTTTTTTTCAATTAAATAAACAGAGAAACTCTGGGAAAAAACAGCAGTTGTTCTTAAGGCACATCACTCATTTCTCAGAATATCCCTCGAATCACAAAAGGGGATAAAAATAAGAAAATGAAAAGCATACTGCACTGAACTAACTCATAAATCTGGCAAAAATAGATTCATGTAGCTAACATCAAGTTTATTAGGAATATCTCTTTTCTCTGATTCAACTAAATACTGTTTGGTTTCCCAGTTAAAACTATGAGCACACTAGGCGGTGTCAGGATTTGATCTCCGCTGTGATCTTATTTAACCCATAAAGGTACATCAAAGTTAAGGATAGTGTATAAAAATCATCTATACAAGCATGATTATAAGACCGATTCATTTATGTCCCCAAAACTTCTCTTATGAATCATAGGACTTGTTCTTATTGGCCGATCTTCAATTTTAATTTAAGAAGACAATGCCCCCGATGCTACCATTGAAAAGTCTTAACAGTTGTTTGTTTGTTGATAAGTAATTAGGAGGAGCAACAATATCACTATAGAAACTAAAACACACCATACCGGTGCAATGTATTCTTCAGTTCCAACAAATGAATTTGACTGAGTATTTGGTTCTGCAATGAAAACAGGAGGTGGTTGACTCCTTGATCTTCTTCTCTTTGGCGGTGGATGCCTTAAAACCTAGGAAAATGTGGTTAATTTTAGTAGGGAAAAAAAAAGTAATTGAGAATTGATCGATCCTGGAATCTAATAAGCATAATTACACAGAGTTTAACACACCAAAATTATTTTCATTTTGTGTGTTAAGAGAGCAAGAAGGTCTGTATAACATTGAAAATATTTTTTACAATTAGTAAGAGAAATTTTGCTTTACAGAATGAGAACCTTGGCAAATTATTCCCTCCTTTGGAATTAAAAATAGTTCAGTACTAGCGAGGGTTGTTCTAAATTTAAAATACAAACATCTACTTTGCCTTTCAGGAATCCATTTGAGTGTATCAAATTTTTAAGAACTTAATGCTGTAAACTTGTCATTGTTTACATGGTCATAAGTGATTTCAGAAAAAGCATGAAAATAGAACCCCAAAGATGTCGATCCCAAAAGTAAAGAAGTATAAACAAACAGAATTATCTAAATATAGTATAGCAAAAATATGCTAGAGAGAAGATTGTGGCATACTTGGGGTTCACAAGCTGTCTTAAGTGAGAGATCGAAGTCAGTTAATACAATGTGCCCATCCTTCTGCAGTAGAATATTTTCTGGTTTCAG
>CAIGRN010029769.1:0-15199 GCA_903798345.1 Fraxinus anomala
ATACAACCCAAAATTCAACATGTTCTCGAAAAGTTGCACAGGTTGGATGGCCACTCGCTTCCCGCTAGTTTATCGCTCGAGCGGCAGTTTCATACTTTGAATTTTCCTTTTTTAATTCAAAATTCATGATTTTCAACCTAACTCCATTCACTAATTTCTTGTTCATTTGAAAATACTTTTCGACCTCCAAATATACCAAACTCATCTACTTGACAAGTAGAATATGTTCGAACCATTTCTCGCCAAATTCAAATAGCGGAACCTATCCAAATATCTGGTTAAAGATTGATCAAAATCGACTTTTATTAACTATTTTCCAACAACTATAAAATTTCATCCGTCTAGGAGCGGAGCTAGGAAGGACAAATTTTTTTCTACTTGGTTGATACATAGAAAAAAATATATTTTAACACTAAAAAGTAAAACCCAACCCCCTCCATGTGCCCCTGCATTTATCCGAATTCAGTTTCCAAATTGATCATAGAAAAATTGATAAATTTATTTTTCCTAGTTTGGTGGTGATGAGTGTGATTCACTCATTATTTTATTGCCTCTTAAACTTGTTATTCTGATCGTCTTTAACAGTTTTTATGATGTTTTAATGTGTGATTTATAAGTTAGGGGAATTGGTGTAAATGGTGTAAACCTTGGAGAAAAGAGTAATGTTTGTATAAATTAAGGAGAAGTTGATGTTAGTTTGGCGAAACTTGATGATTGGGGGCTAAATTGAACGAAAGAAGTGAATAATGATGGAAAACGGTGAAATCCAAATTTTGAGAACTCAATTGTAACCTTTCAATAGTTGGTTTGGACCATAAAACGATAGTTGAAGATTGCTAGGGGTCATGTGGATGCAATTAGAAGTCAAAATGGTGTGAAATATGATCAAAATACTTTCACAAATCAATTCTCAACTGCAAAAGTATCTTCTAGATTTTTAGTTGTAAATTGAGACCCATTTTTAACATAGTAAATGTTTTAATTGAAGAAAGTTATCTAAAGTAAAGTTGTAGACCTTTGTATTATCTTTCGAACGCACTTTGAATCATCTCAATTGGATATCGAAAGAAAAAAGTTATGATAAAAATATTGAATGACGCACAGTGCTGAATTTTTACCCGAAAGTGGGTACCGCAGCACCACTATTGTTGAATATCAACAGCATCACAGCGCTGTAGAACCACACTTGTGGCGTCGGGGCGGCTCCAGGCGAGAAAAAGGGTTTTGAATATTTTGGTCTTTATTTAAATCTCAATCCAACCATAACTCGTCCGAAACTTCATGATGATATAATTACAACCCTAAAGATCACTTTTCAACTACAATTCATCGAGTCAAGAGCAACATTTCAAGGGGACAAGATTCAAAAAATCAAGAAGGTAAAAGCAACTTGGCGAAGAAGATTGATTCAACCATCCAAAAAATAGTTTTATCTTTCTTCTCTTCACGTTAATCTTTATGAATTGTATAGATTTCATGTCTTATATCATAAATTAAATAACTCTTTTTGGGTTTGATTAGCCAAAACTTGAGGATATGATTTGATTTTGTTTTAGTTATTTCAATGAAATCTTCATTTCCATTTATTTGTTATTGATTTATTGCTTTCAATTAATTGACCACTAATTGAATAATTAGATGTTAGTCAATTCTAAGAAGATGGTTTGGAGTCATTTACAAAGTTGGAAAGAGAAGCTTTTATCCCAAAGGCGAGAGATTCTTATTAAAGTAGTGGCATTATCCATACCTACCTATGCCATGAGTTGTTTCAAATTGCCTCTGAGTTTGTGTCATCGGCTTGAAGGTATGTTGGCTAGATTCTGGTGGGGCCAGCGTAATAATGAGAGAAAAATTCACTGGATAAGCTGGAAGAAGCTATGTGTATCTAAGTTTCGGGGTGGAATGGGCTTTCAAGATCTACATATGTTTAATATGTCACTGTTAGCTAAGCAAGGGTGGTGGTTATTACAGAATGAAACATCATTACTAAGCCGAATCTTTAAGTCCAAATATTATCCCAAGTGTTCCTTTTTCCAAGCAAGATTAGGTGTAGGTTCGTCCTATGTTTGGAGAGGAGTATTTGAAGCAAAGAAATGGCTGCTGAAGGGATGTAGATGGGGAGTGGGTAATGGTGAATTGGTATAGATTTGGAAGGAATGGTGGCTGCCTAATATCGTGTCTCTTCAACTAGGTTTTCATGGAAGACAAGGAGTTAGCTTTGATGAAAATGCCAGTGTAAACTAGATGCTACTGGTGGAGTGTTAACGACTACAACAAAAAGGGAGGATGATGTTGATGAGGCAGCTACAATTGAAGCTCTTCCAATACTAAGGGACTTGCAGCTATGTATATCACTTGGCATTCACAAGCTTGTGATCGAAAGTGATTGTCTTCTGCTTGTTCAAGAATTGCAAGCTTCATCAAATTCTTTAGCTAATGCAGGTAACATTATTGCTGATGTCAAGCAACTCTTGTCAAGATTTCAGGAACTCCAAATTCAACATGTTAATCGTATGAGGAATTCTGAAGCTCATGCATTGGCGAGAAATGCTTGGAATGTTGCTGATATTTCTGTATGGTGGGATCATCTTCCATCTTTCCTTCAAAATTTTTTATGGCTTGATGTCAATTCATGTATGAATGCTAATTGATTATTAATGCATGAATTGCTGTTTATCAAAAAAAAAAAATGATGTTAGTCAATTCTGGCACTCGAGAGAGGGGAAAATTTAGATGCAATCATAACAATAATACAACCTATACTTTATGGGTTTCGAGAGAGAAGCTTGTTCTATCTAAGAACCACGATCTTGATAAATTTTGATTTTAATTCGAAATAAAGATATTAAAATTAATTTCTAAGATTAAATTTTATCCTGCACTCGAGAGAGATGATATAATTATATTAGGGTTCTTACTTATAAACATGAAAATTGATTAGAGATAAATAGATTTTTGAAAATCATATTTAATAGTTAAGTGAAACTATACCCTAGGCTTTCTCCCATTGATAAATTCTTAAAACTTGCATTTATTCATTGAATTCGTCACAACCATCCCTAGTTTAGATAAAAAATTGATTCGAAAATTCATTCATCTAGATAAAATAGAGGATATACCACTATAGTACTTTATATAAAATTAAATTACAATGCATATGGGTTCAACACTCTAACTTCATTCATATATTACAAAACTTAACACCGTACACTTACGATATATTTTACATTATATAAATGCGTAACAGGTGGCTTCATTCATCTAGCCAAAATCACAGAATTGAACATTTCCAAATTCCTTTGGAAGAACATCTAGGTGATGATACCTCGGCCATCAGGATAAGGCCACGTGTATTTTCATCTAATGGCCAGTATTACACATTTTCTACTATAAAAGATCATATTTAGTGTCATTTGAAGATAATGCAACTTTAGACTCTCAAAGTTATAAGTTTGTTCTCATATATATATTCACCTCATACCCTCCCGAATTCGGCCCCTCAACACTATGTGGCTCATATCTTTAGCACGTCACATGCACAATATACATTTACATTGATTGACTTGATCGTCGAAGTGTACAAGACCACTTCTCCCGCCACCGAAGAAGGCCACATGGGACTTAGAATTTGTCCAAATTGGCAAAAGTAAGGATTACGTGAACGTGAGTAAAGTCGGAATCTATTGGCCACCTCCCTATAAAAAAAATGACGTCAACACTACTTGATGTAGTGTGTGTGTATATATATATATAAGGTTGGAATTTGTTTGACTTATTTATTCTTTGTTCACAGAGTGAGAGAGCATTAACTGCTCGAGTGGAACCAAAATTTATAAAGGTTGCATATAAGTACCATAAGGCATTATTCGGAATGATATTTTACTGGCATGGGATTGGAACAAGTTTTCAGTTTTGTTCTAAGAAATTTTACGACAAATCTATGAGACTGATTTTCTCTATCAAAGCATGAGCATGGGTCAAGCTATAAAATTACATTCGCCCGAACTAAATTTATTCAGTCTCCAAAGTGATCATAGAGAAATTGATATATTTATTTTTTCTAGTTTGGTGGCTTCATTCATACTGGGAGTTAAGATCTACTTCCTCGGACTTCCTGTCTCCTCAACTATCGTTCTATACATTTCTAATGTCCAGACTTGTCACTTCTTCTTAGAAAATAATACAGTTTTCTTACACTTGGACACATGAAATCTTGGCATCTTTTCGTTTGTTAAAAAGAGATGATGCGTTAAGGTATAACAAATATATTGGATACAACATATCTCAATTGTCATATGTTCTTTTTCTCTTCTTTTGATTTTAATCACTTCACTATAATATAAAAGAGGATAACTTTGGGCACTGTTCATGTTGGACACATGTCGCAATTTTCTATCGTCAACATGATTTTTTTTTCTTTTTGAAATACATTGGGAAACGGCGTTGTGTGAGGGGCTGCTCATTTGTTTTCATTTCATTCTCCAAATCCTCAAATCCCTAAATTTTCCTTCCCAATCTGGTAACTAAACACCCCTTAGTTGCTGTCGAGGACACTAGTATGACAACAAGCTCAAGCAAGAAGAACCATGCGGATCCGCCCTACTCCCGAGTAACCCTTTTTACCGATTGTTGTCTTTTAGCCCAAGTATTGTAGATTTATCAGGCTCTATACAAACTGCAAATATAGAGGCAAGACAAGACTGATGAGCATCGTGTCATTGCAGTTGGTTTACACAAAGCAACTATAGTAGTACCGCAATTTTGGATCACCTCCAAGGCATCACCGGCAAGAATGACACTTTCTACACATAACAGACATTCGAATACGGTATCAAAATGGTATTTGCTTCTTATTGGTCATGTCATATCTCACATTGTTCGTCCATAATTTTTTGTTTTGTTTTTGTTTTTGCAAGTGATGCGAATTTTTATCTGGTTTTTATGTGGGTTTTGTTAATGATTTTGGGTCCCACGTTGTTTGTGAATTTGTCGAGAAATTCGTAATTTCTTACCAAGGTACAAATTTGACTCTATAGGGTAGTGAAAATAGTCTGTTGTAACATGTGATGCAGTGCTTGTACAATTGGAAAAATGGTCACTTTATGCATTTTATTGTATTTGCACACGTACGATGCATGGGATTGAGACTGTGGTCACACGCCGCGCATATATTTTGGATATTGTTTTTAAAATCCTATAATATGGAAGAAGTACTGAAGCACGGTACCTTGACCTTCATTGCTTCCGTTATCCATTTGCATCCACATGATTTTGATTTATCTTTTGAGAAACATGGATGCCAAATTTATATTTCATCCCAAACTTTCTTATTAATAAAATTCTACCATATATGAGCAATGCTCATCTTTTTGAGACATTTGAACATTTTTTTTAACTCTTAAAACTCTCGTAGGATTAAACATGCAGTAGAAAGTAGGCCAAAGAGCAGAAAAAACATGAACAATGAATTGGAATTCAGTGAATGTAAGGGAAAACATATAAATATAAAGCATTTCACCACTTCCCCAAGGAAAATGAAGAATTTGTATGCTAATGCATTTTGTCCTAGAATTTCTTAAACTGGATGGGTTTCTTCCTCATTTTCTACCCCCTCATAATTGTCTACTTATGTAGGTTGAAGGGGTTACCCTTGGAAAGGGTGGAGCAGAACACTTGGGACTTTCTGTTTTCAACTTTAACAGAGGCAAAAATTGAAACGAAGGCTAATGCAACAGTTGATCATTACTTGCACGTGTCGATAAAAGGTGATAAGTTATGTGATTATGAAGGTAATTAATTTTTTTCTCCTTTAATAATGATATCGTTGAAAGAAATAAAATGCAATTAATAAAAAATAACATTTTTGGTATATCAAGAAATTAGAAAAGAAAAATGTACGAGAACAATTGGAAATGTTCACAAATATTTTTCTTGTAAAAAATATGAACAAACTAATATAATTACAAACAAAATAAGAATAAAACTCGACAAGATTATATGAGAATGCACAAAGAGTTAAGATTAAATGAATAATTGTAAAATAGAAGAATATAACATTTCCAATAGACTTATTTTAAACTAAATTTTTTTCATGAAAGCTTTGTATTCTATAAAATATAGTAGAAACATATCTTTTATTTGAAAAAAGTTAGGGTTTAACTCCCTAACTTGTAGCTCGATTTTGGTTATCTATCCTTCAAAAGAAAGATTTTATGGGTATTAAAATTGCACGTGACTTTCACATTACTCAAATCTAGATGTGAAGTGGTTTGGCGATTTTTGCTTTCAACTATAAGGTCACCTGAGATTCAAATTCATGTATTTAAATATTTTGTGAACAAAAACCGCGCTAATTAAAATGTTATAGAGCCCAAACCTATATTTTCCTTTTTTGTTGTAATGTGTTATAATTAAATAATAATTCAAAATATTTAAATACATTCAACAATGACATGCTTGTAGAAAGAATTTATTTTACAAAACATTTTCAGTCGTCACTTGTTTCACACAATTTATTAATAGAAATTATTATAATTTTTTTAGAACGTGTTATTAAAAAGTGAGAAAAAATATAAATTTTTATAAAAATATATATTTTTAAAAAAAATTGACAAACAAGTAACGCCTCTATTTGGGCTTCATATATTTGGATTCTATTTTAATTTAATATAATCTTTCTTCTTTTCAACCACACATTTTTTAATAAAATAATATTATATGTAAATTCAAAACAAAAAAAAATCCTTTTTAGTCCCTATTTGACAATCATTATTTAGGGAAAGTAGATTTTTGAATAGTGATTTATAAAAAAATGTATGATTAAAAAATATGATTTTTTTTTTTTTTTTTGGATTTACGTTTAAAATATTTTATTGTGCTAATATATTTGAAAATAAGTATATAGAAAAAAGAGTTTGAAAATAATAATTGTTAAATAGGGACTTAAACATACGTTCTCTAAAAAATCATTATTTCAAAATACAATTTTCTCTAAAACCTCATTAAAATGGAGTTCAAAGAAGGGCTTAATGTGATTTTAGAAGAGAATATATTTTTGAAATAGTGATTTTTGGAGAGAGTGTGGTTAAGGTTTTACCTCCATTAAAATTTTAATACATTTTTCTCTCTTATTTTTAACAACATATTTTTCAATAAAATAATATTATATGTAAATCAAAACTTTTTTTATTTTTTAACTACACACGTCCCAAAAATTACTATTTCAAAATACATTATTTTCAAATATATCATTATAGTGAGGTCAAATAAGGGTTAAAAGATAAGGAAAAATTTTGAATTTGTTTTGTAAAAAATATGTATGATTAAAATTTTGTTTTGAAAATAATGGAATCCAAACAGGTTACATGTGCTTTACGAAAAATCTTCAAGCTTGAATAAGTGTGATTACTCTCTCTTTCCCACCTAATAAAAGCTAATATTTTAGTCCAAAAACAAAAGAAAGCTATTCCTAAATTTGATCACACGCCACCATCATGATCATCACTCCGCCTGATCAAAACCCACTCAACAATCAGTATTAAATACTCAGATTTTTTCAGATTATTTGTAGTATAACTAACCGTATAAAGGGAAGAAGAAAATCAAGGGGGAGGAAGGAAAGGAAAATGGGAACACTTGAGACATGGAGAAAAGCATATGGTGCTCTCAAAGATCAAACTAAACTCGGCCTTGCCCATGTCAATTCCGATTTCAAGGTGCCCTTTTTATATGTATTGTTGATTCTATATACCGAAGTATTGGGTTTTATTAATGAATGGGTTTTTGTTTTATTTACTAAAAATAGGATGTGGATGTGGCGATTGTTAAGGCTACCAATCATGTGCAACGTCCACCCAAAGAGAGACAACTCCGAAGTGAGGCTTTCTTCTTCTTCTTCTTTTATTTACATTGGATTTAATCTTTTGAGCTTGTGCTGTGGAAGTTTTATTGTTTTCCATTTCCAAGCAGGGTATATGATTCATTTGAAAAACTCTCTTCTTTGTTGTGAGAACTAGTATATGAATTTGTGACTTGCGTTTTATGTTTGCTTTGGAAAAATTGGGAAATCTAAAACTAAGCATCTTAATACTTGGAAAAAAAAATTGGGGTGTCTGAAAATTATACCTGCAAATGCAACATGCATAAATCTTTACTTGGGGTCCTCATTCAGTAGTTTTGGCATACGGATCCCTATAATTCATTTTTATAAAGCGTGTCGGAGACAAGATTTCAATGATATACACACGGCCCTCTCGAATAGCTTAAAGATTATAGATTAATAGTTTAACTCAATGGTCTCCAGAAATGGTTTTCGTCTGAAATTTCCCTTAAAAACATCTGATGTGAAGGATATTTTGTTAAAAAACAACTCTTACCAAAAATTAAAATATAAGTAAATTGAAAAACAAGAAAACAAAAAGTTGATCTATTTTCTGGTGACCTCCACCACTTTGACCCGACCCCTCCACTTCTTTTCAGTCTCTAAGGATCATAGAATTGTTTGTCTCACTTCACTCAAAAGTATTGAAGGAAATTGAGTATCCATCTGTCAACTATTCAGATTCAATTCTTATAGTAGTAATTTTTTTCATGTTTAGCTACGGATAACTCTTTTTTGCTTATGGAAAAAGGCTTATGAGGCTTCAGAGCGAGACTGAGAGAGAGAGAGAGAGAGAGAGAGAGAGAGAGAGAGAGAGAGAGAGAGAGAGAGAGAGAGAGGTGGGATAAAGAGAGAGAGAGAGAGAGATGGGATAAAAAGAAAAGGATTTTTGCATTTAACTGCATTTAGATATGTCATCATTTTGTATTCAGTATTTGATTTCCTTCAATTAGTTCCACCTTTACCCAGATGATAATAAGAGGCTCCAAACCCTCTCTAACTCTCAACTTTTGATTTCCACAGGCTAGAAAACAGACCTGATACTACTATCCTATCACAATGTAGCATGTTTTAAAACCCAATGTGAGTAGGGGAATCAAAGGGTGGGTGGAGGCATGGGGAGTAGGCAGTAGAAATGGGGTGGGGAGAAGAATATCAGGTTTTTTCTTATCAATTATTTCATTATTTATTCAGGGAAGATTGATGAATTGCGTTCCGAGTTACTGAATAAAGAGCATCTTACATGTGAGCAATGTGTGATGTTTTAATAGCCCTCTAGAACAGAAACTGTCTCTAGGGATGCACTTGCTACAAAATTGACCTTTTTGTCTCCAAAAATTGAGTGGAGACCCAAATGCATATAGCTGGAACCACAGGTTTATTTTTCCTTATTATATATGAAATCTGAACATTAGAGATGGGGTTTCTATTTACTTGGTACAAGTCTGCGAAAAATCAAGTTGGGGGCGGGGGGGTGGGTTAACGTGAGTTTCTATTCTANGAAAACCCTTTTTTTTTTTTTTTGTAAATTCGTTTGCATTTGGTAAAATGTGTCAACTTGTGATTTTGTATGCTTTCTGGTGGTGATTACAGAAATTTTTGCCACGACATCAGCAATTAGGCCTCGGGCTGATGTTGCATATTGCATACATGCACTTGCGAGGCGATTAGAAAAGACACGCAACTGGACAGTAAGATTCCTTCCTAAGAGGCTTTGAATTTGATGCTAAGTTCACTCACGGTTTGACTTAATTCAAATGTTGATTGGTTTTCTTTTTCCAAATTGGGTTTGCGTAATTTTGTTTTTTCACCAATGTGAGTTACAAGTGTAATTTGTAATATGATTTGTTTCCATGGATACCTAAATTTATTGGATGAAGCGTGCTACTCTAGACATTGAATTCTACCCTCGAATTGTCTTGCAGTGTTACCCTTTCTGAACGCCACCTTGCAATTAATCTTTGTACATTATTAATTATCATCTTGTCATATTTACAGCTATTAAGCCATTTATTTTTCCTCGTCAAAATCAAATTTAAATATACAGTAAGACCTCTCTATAATGATACTCTATAACCTCCATGTAGTTATATTAAATTATTGGGTCAGTTATAAATAAGAATATACTCCACATCATATTAAGTTAATAATTTTTCTAGGTCCCATCTTAAGGAACTTTCCTAAACATAATAATAATTATTTTTATATTGCATTGATCGTGTTATACAATGTATATTAGAATTTGTATTGAGATAAAAACCTTAAAGAGAATGCAACATTTTAGACTTTTGAGAAGACTTTGCATATTGCCAACACTACATAGATACATATATTAGTTTTCTAAAATTATGTCTTATCTCTTTTATCAATGTCCATACCTTGGATATGACATGTTCCATTTATTAATTGTTAATGTAGTGCATATTACCTTATACCACTTGTACTAAGGATAAGTGGATAACTAAGTCAAAAATTAATTTTTGTAATGTCAACTCAATTAAGTTATAGCCTCGTAGTAGTAAAATTAGGTTGGTCCCAACATTATGACTATAAAGATGATTTGCTATATTTCTCAATGACATAGTTATATGATCATTATTTATATATAGTTATCTTTTCCTGGTTCCAATAGGTCGCATTGAAGACACTAATCGTTATCCACAGAACATTGAGGGAAGGTGATCCTACATTTAGGGAGGAACTTTTGAATTTCCAGCAGAGAGGAAGCATCCTCCAAATGTCCCATTTTAAGGATGATTCAAGCCCCATTGGTAAGTAGAAAGGCGTCTCCACTCTCACTCTCACTCTCTCCCCCAACCCCAACACACACGTAATTATCCCAAGTTATCCCAAGTAATTATGAAAAGCGTTGTGTCACAATTGGACTCTGAATAAGATCTTATGTCCTTTCCTATGATCAGCTTGGGATTGCTCTGGTTGGGTACGGACATATGCTCTCTTTCTCGAAGAACGACTTGAGTGCTTTAGGAAACTGAAGTATGACATTGAAGCAGAGTGTTTTCCTAGACCTGCACAAGCTCAAGAGAAGGTGTGCTGTTTTCAGAAATCATATGGGTGTAATTTATTTTTCCTTTTAGTGAATAGTTTTCGGGTAATTTAGTTGAGTAATTGGTCTTCATTGAACTTTTCTTTTTTTTTTTTTAAATAAATTTGTGCTGCTTTTGTTCGATAATTATGAAGCTGATTTTTGAAAGAATTACTTGATTTTTATGAGACTATATATTGAATCTTATCATAGTTCTAAAACAAGTTGGGAGTTTCTGTTATTTTGAGTCCCTAATAAGAAAAAGTTTTTCGTCATTGATAAGGATTTCCAGATCTTTCTATTGGAGTAGTACCCATAGTAGCATGCAATTTCAGTAGACCATGCACTGACGAAGCTCAGAACCAAACTTTAAATATTGTAGCAAGCAATATTAACCTTAGTCTAATTTTGGCAAAATTTAAAAATCATTCAAAAATGGTCAAACTTGATTTTCAACAACACATTCTAATGGACCTACAAGTATTATACACTTATCCATCACTCTTTTCTATTTATTTATAAATTGAAGAGTTTATAAATTCTTCCAAACAGAGGCTTAATCATGTAAAAAGGAGGTTTTTTTTTTAATTCTTTCCTTTACCAACAGGGTTACAGTAAAACTAGAGACTTGGATAGTGAGGAACTGTTGGAACAGTTGCCTGCTTTACAGCAGTTGCTATATCGCCTTATTGGATGTCGGGTACTATCTTGAGCTTGATAACTATAAAATAATTTACTGCCCTTTCCTAGTGTCAGTTTAATTAATACTGGTATTGCAACAGTGACCTAACTATAATAGATTTACAGGCTGAAGGAGCAGCTGTTGGCAATTACCTGATTCAGTATGCACTTGCCTTGGTATGGGTTGCTTTTTGTTCCCCTTATGTCGAAGTTTCTTAGTAATTTGCATATGGGTTGAGAAAGTAATTCTAGCCTGGATCTACTAATCGTCCTGGAACATGGGATAAAATAGAATTGAAAGCAAAATTGACTGCCTAGGAATATACTACTCTAAAAGGTTAAGTCCCCTTTAATGCTAAAAACTAAACAAAACGCAAAATAGAAGGGCCAGGAAGAGGGAAAGGAAATCAAAAGGTGAAGATGGTGATGAGAACGGAGAGTAACATAAGAACCATGTGGCCATGGCATTGCATAGGCTTCCACCATTGTTCCCATTCTGTTCCATCCTCCCTCTTTAAAGAAAGATGAAAGGCAAGAAAGAAAGAAA
The DNA here is from genome assembly GCA_903798345.1 of Fraxinus anomala. NCBI lineage: Eukaryota > Viridiplantae > Streptophyta > Magnoliopsida > Lamiales > Oleaceae > Fraxinus > Fraxinus anomala. Next base: position 12,154 of record CAIGRN010029769.1, read on the forward strand.
TTTGTGTTCTGTCAGAAATTTGTATCTTTTTTTGTCAATCTGTAGTTAATCAAAGTTATGGTTAGAAATGACTGACTTTTCTTGCCATTATATGCCGTTTACAGGTACTAAAAGAAAGCTTCAAAATTTATTGCTGTTTAAATGATGGAATTATAAATCTTGTTGACAAGGTGAAAAGACTATTATAAATGCTACACTGTATTTTTAAACTAATTCCAATTTATTTCCTTGGTCATATTTTTAAAATTAATTATTTCTTCCCTCTCCGGTATTCCGTTTCAGTTTTTTGAGATGCCTAGACATGAAGCCATTAAAGCCCTGGATATCTATAAACGAGCTGGCCAGCAGGTACTGTTTGTTCTGCTCAATGCAATATGAACCTTCTTCAACTATGGTGTTCTGAATTTCTCACATAATACGTTGTGATAGATTCTGACACACCTTATGGTGTTTATGTCATAATTTCTATACTCTGCAGGCTATTAGTCTTTCTGATTTCTATGAAGTTTGCAGAGGACTTGACCTAGCTAGAAATTTCCAGTTTCCAGTGTTGAGAGAGGTATTGGGATTGCGACCAAGTTTTTATGCCTTAATTTCAATCATTTTCTCGTAACACATTTCTCTTTTTCTTTTTCCAGCCTCCACAGTCCTTTCTTGTGACCATGGAAGAGTATATAAGAGAAGCACCCTGGATGGTTTCTGTTCCAAGTGAGACTTTGGTTAGTATTCTTATTTGATGGCAATAGTATTTGTCAAGGGGCATTTTACTTGTATCTGTTGTAAAAAGTTCAATCAGGGGAATCATTTGGTGTATAACACATTATGCAGCACTAATTTATGGTCGTTCTACATCAGGAATATCCAGAAAGACTTATGTTGACTTATAAACAAGAGGATGCTTTTTCACCTCTTGAAGATATAAAAGTGTCATCCGACGAACCAAAGCCACCACCGTCAGATGATATTGCTGTCTCAAATGTTATGGCTGCTTCTCCTCCCCCTCCAAACAATTTGGATACTGAAGATCTACTGGTGAGTTATAGTTCTGTTTGTCCCATTGACTAATTTGATGCTTTTTTTTTTTTCCTTATCCATTTTTATATTTAATAAACCAGGGGTTGAATGTCACCAAACCTGATGCGTCCGCTATTGAGGAAAGCAATGCGCTGGCTTTAGCCATTGTTACATCAGGTTAGGATTTCTAATGTGCAGTTTTCACTTTGTAACTTCACTTGCTTAATTTGTTGTCATGTTTCAGAGGGGAAATCTCTTATATGTTACACATGCTGCAGTGCCTTTCAACTCTGATGCTTCTCAAGCCAAAGATTTTGATCCTAATGGATGGGAACTTGCTCTGGTTAGCACCGCCACCAACGACTTATCTTCAAGCCAGGAGAGGCAATTGGTAAGGTCCTTGTGATTTTATTATCCCTTCTGACAATTATACTGCTGTACTATTAGAACTAGATATTATGCCCTTGTTTAAGCCCCATTTTTCACAAAAATGAGTTTTGTAATAGTGAATTTTTTTGGAGAATGTGCAGTTATGGAAAAGTTTTGGGTTTACGTGCAAATTATTTTTATAGGAGAATGTGTTGTTCAAAATGAATTTGAAAAAAAATGAATTTTTGAATTATGGGGCTCAAACAGGGGCTCTACATGTAGTCCTTGAATCAAGAATGACCAAAAATGAATACTAATTGTGGTAGAAATTTTGAAGATATTTGTGTTCAGAAGCATCAGCAGTAACTATTTGATGCCAAAATTAATAGTTAAGCATCTAGCTGATAATATTTCATCTCTTGATAACAAAATAAATTATGGGACTTGATAAGCAAATGGAATGATAAGGGAAAGATGAGTCTTTCAATCTTACAATTCCATAAGATCCTAGCAGTTCTTAACGATCTTTTCCAATCCCAGTTAAAATCATGTTTGCATTGCTATCTGGATTAGCCATATTCTTTGAATCTTCTGAAGTTTCTTTAACTACAGAGAGTATGGCATAGATATGAAAACGAGCTCATCACAACTCACAACACAAGTACATTTGACTTTTTGGTTGTTTTTCCTCCTGTATGAACTGTGTTTATGAAGGAATAGTTATTCACGAGGTTTTACGTGTTTTGTTTTGCAGGCTGGGGGACTGGATTCTCTCACTCTTAGCAGTCTGTATGATGAAGCTGCTTATAGAGCGTCCCAGCAGCCAGCCTATGGAACACCGGCCCCTAATCCTTTTGAAGTTGCTGATCCATTTGCCATGTCGAACAATATTACTCCGGTAGTTCAAGTGGCCACATTTACTCAACATTCAGCAAATCCTTTTGCATCATTTCAACCTGATTTTCCACAGTCCGAACAGCAGCAACATCCATCGACAGGGACACAACAAAATCCTTTTGGGGACACGGGGTTTGAAGCATTTCCTAGCATCCCGACTGCTCACCCACAAACGACCAATCCATTTGGGAGGACAGGCCAATCACAATAAGCATACAAGTACATGTGCGAAAAAAGTATGTAATTTGCTTACTCGATTTTGGTATATTGGAAACGAGTAAAGCAGTGTGATCCTATGATTCCTCTAGCAGTAAAGTTGAATTTTTGGCTTGAATCATATGCTTAGTTGAGTTGTAGATAGGTCACAAGGAAAATGCGATTTTCTTGTTCTAAATTGAATCTCGCGGAATTAATAAAATATGGGTTTTGTTACATGTTAGCTATGTGAATCTCTTCCCGTTTATTCATTTTTCTACTTGGACCAATTAATCTTTATTTCAAGTTTATCGCATTTTAATGAATCGTAAAAATACCCTAAACGAAGTCACAATTTATTTTATGTATAACAATGTGTATGATGTTGATAATTTTCTTGACAAACGCACCAAGTGAAACTATTGAGTGCGATAAAATTCAGAAATTCTCTAAAATAAAAAGGTGTGAGCTACTTTATTTTATGGTTTGTTATAGAACTATTTTCAATCACACATTCGCACAATAAAATATTCTACACGTATATTAAAATTATATGATCTTTAATAATTTA
>CAIGRN010029784.1:0-13221 GCA_903798345.1 Fraxinus anomala
GTAGAAGTGATAGTCTTTCGCTTGCGCCTGGCAGTATGATATTTCTTAGCCCTTGAATAGGTAATAATATAATCAAAAGAAGGCCAAGTATGATGCAAATTTGCATGGACATAAAGTCAGTAACAGTACAACTCCCAAAAAAGTATTTGCTTCAGATACCCAATTTAGTTGAGTCAATTTCAGCCAAATATTCGAACTTGATCCAATAATCAAATTATAAATATAAATAGACTAACTTGTTTTACTCGTAGAGTAGATCGTCGTGGTATATTTTGAATTTCAAAATCAATTATAGATGAATGAGAAATTGCGGTCCAAAGAAAAGATAAAAAATTGGCCGAAAATTTTGCCTAACTCCATTGCTCACCTAGTGCTCGAACGACAAGTTGGAGACAAAGTTTCTAATGAATAGGAATCACTGTCGTTTGAGCAAAAGGCCAACGACAGCAAGGGACGCTTCCTGTCGTGAAAGTTGTTGAGTTTGGGGCATGACACTTCACTACCCACCTCTCATTTTCTATAAATATGATCATTTGGATGTTCATTATGCATCCTATATCATTTGTATTGAGCATTATATCAAAAACTCTCCAAAAATTATCTTCTTGAAGATGGAAGAATTTCATTCGAATTCGTGGTCGTTTGTGGTTTGAAGTGTTTCTACCGCAAATTATATCCATTGTATTTTGGGAGATAAGTTCCATAATCCGTTAGCACCGTTGTGGTGCAATTTTGTTTTAAGGAAAAAGTGTTATTTGCCTCGAATTTCATAATTCATTTTTTCTTCATTTTCTTTCTTTCGTTTTTGCTTCTATTTCATAAAGTTTAAATACGTCCTGTGAATTAAACTTAAAACTATTTTTTTGTCACTTATGCAAACAACCATTTCTCCATACATATCACCAACAGCCAGTAGTCCTCTTTTATAGCATGGTACCAACTAATTTTGGAAACTCATTTTTGACGATATTTTCCATTTGATGACTGCAAAATAACCAAAATAAAGTCTGCAGCTGAGCTGTAGAGTGGAAGGAGCACTAACAACATATTTCGGTATGATTTAAATGTATGTAGTTGTGAGAACTCAACATATGCATGCATGCACCCACTCAATAAGATCGGTTGTGCTACATGTACATCACAACTTACATATTTATTTACCAACGAATATTATGACAAGAATTTCATCAACCAAAAAAAAAACTTTCCCACTTTCTTTTGACAATTCATCAATCTGTAAAAAATTATGTAAATGATGATGTATAATAAGCATTTTTCTGATAAAATTTTACTGTCTGTGTCTTTATTGCGCTGCTGCTATTTGATCGACAGATAGATTCTTGACATCTGAGATTTTGTCAGGAACAGCTACCTATGTGTGGTGTCTGTCTGTCTTATTTACAACGTCCCAAGTAAATTCCTCACATTCTATTTCCAGCTATAATTTTGTTTATCAAGTAACATATATAATTCCATTTCCAGCTATAATTATTAGTTAGAAAAAATCTATTCATCATGTTATTAATAAATACCATTTTTCTTTCTTTGCATTTATTCAACATAATCTTAAAATTATGTTGTGTCACGACTAAAAAAAGATATGCTTACATTTAACAAGTACGTAACATATATATTATTTGATCCACCAATATATTCTGAGAAAATATATTACTGGAAAGGGATCGTTGGACCGTGAATGTATTATGCATATCATTTCTGTCTTTTTTTGTTATTTTTGGTATAAAATATTACAAAGTTTTTTGAACGACACATTAAAAATTGATAACCAGAATCCTTTAAAATTGATTGGTATAGACAACATATTAACATAGAATATCATCTTCAAACCATATAGTAGTAGCAAAATACATAGAATATATAATTAAAGAATCATATTATCCCATTAATCAAAACTAGTAGAAATTTGTGAAAGGAATTCTCTTGACATTTTTAAGTTGCAGCCCATTTCTGTTAGGTAAATGATATATGTACATTGGGGGTAATATAATGGTGTCCATTATGTACCATAAGCAAAATCCTTTATGTTAATATCTGGTAAACTTTTTATTCATGTATGTGCCTGAATATGTTTGTTCTATCTGGTGTTTCAATATTGTTAGACGTATGTAAAATGATGTTACATAATACCATTATTGCATTCTTTCTTCAAAGAATATAAACAAATTGCCGAAGATCTGATATTTGAGTAGACAAATAATGCATCTCATTCACCAAATTATTTAATAAAAGAAAGTAGAAAAAACATTTTTATGCACAACAAATGCAGAAATAGAAGTCTGAAAACAGTAAACACGGTTTATTTTCTTAATTTCATGGCTAGAATGACCTTTCACACGAAGTTGATGCAATCATACATACCCATATCAATAATTGTTCTTATGGATAAGATCAGACACATCTTCTTTGACATCTGTTTAGAGAACTTGTACACTATATGGGAAGATGCCTACGAGTAGAACTCGTAGTCTTTGGCTTTGAAGTATAATCTGCCTTAGAGCTCCAATAGGTGCTACAATAATCAACAGAATGTCGAGAATGATGCAAATCTGGAAATCATGACGACATAATTGAACAAAACAGGATTGAAATCCCAAAAGAAGAATAAAAGAGAAGTTGTATATACCCAGTTGGTCCACCAAGATAGACTGAATTTCTTTGGTTTGTAGATGGCAAGCCACATGATACAGTGCAGCTGAAGGAACGTCTTAATATTGAGTGTTATGCCTTTGCTAAATTGAAGAATTACCCTTCTACACAATGAAATAATAAGTATAAAAAGATGCTGAACAAGGCTGCTTACAAAGTATGTAGTTGGCGCAAAAGCAAAAATTCCGGGAAGCTAATGGCAACAAACATTGTAAATCCTGTAACAAAAGCAAATGAACAAACTTCAATAAATCTGCAATAGAAGCACAGAAGAAGAACCTGTCCAGTAATAGGAGGAAAGTACGGTTTACATACCCACGTAGATATTCCTTGAAACAAAGCGTATATACCAACTTGGCTTGAATTTACACTTTCTATCATGTCAAAAACTGGCATTGCATAGATCTGCATTAAATCAAAATTACAAAAGATTATCTACTTTCTCTCTCATATGAACAATTTTTTTAAAAAAAATAAAAATAAAGATTGAGAATTCAATTCACCTGATAACTCCCAATAACATGAACCACAACAAACATGTTAGCCATGGCAATGAGCCATACGGGTTTCTCTAAAGTGATAAGAATGTTGTCCTAGACTTATTGCCAAACATCCAGTACCCAATATGAGCTAGGCGTCGTTCGCTCATCCACCTACGAAATAGTAATTTATTGGTGTGTGGTTTAAATTCAGAAAAATTTCATCGTTATGTGAACATATATCAGAATAAATTGAAAATTGATCTTATTCCAAATTCCAATAGATCTAACATAAACTACTCCCAATACTTGCCAGAAAATGCTAATTTGATAAATATATGTTAACCATACCATACATTAGAGTGCCCATAATATATATATGTTTATTTGCATGATCAAGAATATGTAAACGAGGGGCCTGTTGCAGTATGTGTGAACGTCGTTGACCTATGAGAGCTTCATTAATGTTTTGCAGGAATGAATATTCTACCTATTTTCCATCTGGTAGATAACTATTAAATATCTACTAATTAATCCCTATAAATAATAAATTTACTTGCAAAAAGCCAAAAAAACTTGGACCACAGAGACAAGAAAGTGATAATTCTTTGTCTGTTAATAGGATGGATTGAACTGAAAAATCAACTGTGATCATCATTTTTCTTTTCTGATCACGTTGTACCAAACATGTTAAAAGAAAAACAGAATTCGCGGCAAAACTAATAAAAAAAATTTACAAGCATGCACGATGATGCGCACAGAGAAATATATCCACATGCACACACTTGAATATATATGTCGCCGACGACTTTTTTGTTTGACTTAATAATGAACAGCTATATTTACATAGTAAATTCCTCACAATCCATTTCCGGCCGGCACCTATTATTAGTTGGGAAAATATTGTATTCATGATTTTCTTTCTTTCTTTCTTTTCATTTATTCCTGATTTATAGCGTAATTTGAAGTATATATTCTGAGAAAATATGCATTGTTATTACTTACTATAAAGGGATCATTAGCAGGATTATTTATTTTACAAGTTATAAAAAGAAACGTATCATTTGTGTCTAATTCACAGTTTATAAATATTCTATGTTCTATAAAATTTCTTGAAAAATAAAAATTTATGATCCCGTGATCTTTGTACATTATACATACTAACATTTACAGTATATGATATTGTTCATTAAAACGTCTCATTAATAACAATAATAATATTGATATGTTACTTGTTAAATATAAGTCGCTATTTATTTCATCATAGCTTCATTCCGATTAGCATAAAGCTAAAACATTGACTTCGCATTCGCTTATCACTTTTAGTTGTACCCATATTGAGAAAAATCATGGGCCTAATTTCAAAGGAAGAGCGTGTTTGGAATTACTTAGATGATGTTAGCCTCGATAATTTTCTATTCAAAATAGCATTTGAGAAATTGATTGTTTTGAAATCATTTCATTCTTCGTCTATACATTACTTAACTGTATTTACTCGGTCGAATATGCTCAACTTATCACGAGTGACGTCTTCCACATTCTGTGATTGGGCTTCAAAGAAATGCAGGCCCAAATTTTAATTCATTTGTGAAGATAAGCCCACTGACACATAATTGGGCCTAACGAATGACAAAAATGCAAACAAACATATATATAGAAGTAATGCAAACTCAAATGTCATTCCCATAATTGCTCAAATGGAAATAAATAAATAAATTATATTTTTCCCTATCAACCATAAAAATAAAAAACTGGAGAAAAATACTGTATAATTCCATGATACAAACTCCTGAAATGTGATGGCTTTGAGAACCTTACAAGTGAATTTGGAATCTCCTCATTCTTTAGTAGTGATGGTTACAAGCACTGCACATGCATTCGACTAGTCACGATATAGCCGCATTATAATGCAAAAGCTAATTAAATAATCTTCAATGTAGAAAGAATATTCCGAAATCATCAAAAATACCTGCCGGCGGCAGCCATTGGAGTAGCATCATAGTAGTAGTTTGAGTTGTAGGAAGAATATTCAGACAATGCCCTCCTCAACGGATAGTGTTGGTATGAATTGTGCCATATGCCTTTTGGCAAAGCACTCCGGTGCCCGTAGGGTTCATTTAGGGAACCACATCGAGGGTACTCATAACCATGGTTAGATTTGTATGAACAATTATAAGGATCGTTGTAATAACTTCTTCTATTTAGTCTTGGATGATCGAGTTTGGCCCATACAAGTTCGGCATGTTGTCCAGTTCTAGTCAATGCTGATAAGCATAGATTCGGATCTACTTCACCTACAATATTTGCCGTCCCTTCTTCTGCACTAATTGTGACAGAATACACACCTTGCAAAATATGATATACAAACTCTTAAGAATTAAACCAGATATAGTTTAAGCAAATTATAAATATTTGATGGAAAATCAATCCAACATGAACATAAAGGTGTAGAAATTGACTAAAGTTCAGCCAGCATGGCCATGGACAGGTTGTCCGTGCCCAAGCTCTAATCGAACAATTATTTAAGTGAAGTTCAGTTTCAAAATAAATAAATAAAAAGAGTACAATTAATTACCACAAATGGAGTTCAATACTTCCAATGTCTTCATCTTACATGCATCACAACGAGTATTCACCTTCAAAATACAGCACTGCAATAACACAATATATGAAACCTAACATTTGCACAAAAATTGAAAACCAAAGTAACATAACGAAACTTTAGTTACCAAGTTTGCATAGGGCTCCATTTTAATCTCTGAATTCACCAGTATTCGTGGAAACTGCAATCTTCCTCTTTTATCTTAACCTATTAGAAAAAAGAGAATTAGAAATGCAATCCAGGTACAACAATCTATTCTATGTTGTAAATGAATCCCACAATCTAATACTCAAAACAGTGGAGAGTTTTATTAAACAAAAAGTACCTTTGGCCGAATACAGAAGAAAGGAAGAAAATGAAGAGGGTTACGTTATATAATACAAAACTCGTAAGTTTAAGAGAGAGAAACATGGAAAGAAAATAAAATATATGTCAAGATGGAAAGGGAAAAAATATTTTTCTTTTTCCTTTTATTGAATTTCTTGCTTTTTGGTCAGGTCTAATTGTTACCATAAAAATAAAAATAAAAAATGATTATGTTTATATCTTATGTACGAATGGCATTATTAAAATGAATTCGTATATTAAATTGAAATTCAAATTGATCTTAAGAAACCTATATTGAATTTGCATAATTACGGCTGGCAGCATAGTCGGGAATGTTACGCTAATTTCTTTTTCTTTTTCTTCTTTTTTTAACGTAGAATTAGAAAAAATAGTTGTTGAATATCACTTTCAAAATGACCGATTTGAATCTAAAGTTGACTTTAACAAAAAAATCATTTAAAATTAAACCGTATTTACTTGCAAGTATATTTTCTTATAATTAAATTCGTAAAGCATATATAAATCAACACATCCCCAGAAAATTAAGAAACGCTAAAATTGAGATTAACATAACAACATATCCCAACAAACTCTAAATTGAGATATCAAAACCACAATTCTCATCGGCAAACAAAAATCAAGTTAATACACTCAAAAGATCTATTCCCTTGGAAAAAGACAACAAAAAGCAAGTTTCTCGCAAATGCTCTTTTATTAAAGAAAACAACATCGTTCCCATCAACATGTAATGTAATCCGGGAGGGACAATACAGCTCATGCAACGGATGCCATGTGGCGGATCAAGTCAACAACACGGTTACTGCAAAATAGAGAATTATAATGTAACTGCAACATGTAGATCATCTCAACCAAATTGAGAAAAAAAAAAAAAGCCTCAATTCTGTGCATACCTGTAGCCCCATTCGTTGTCATACCAAGAGACAACCTTCACAAAGTTCTTGCTGAGAGCAATTCCAGCCTTAGCATCAAAAATGCTTGACCTGCAAAATGCAACGAGTTTAGAGTTGAATCACGCTTCACCTATGCAAATCATATTAAGGAGATTACAAATGAAAGTTAGATGATTGAAAATAAAGATAAGTAACAGAAGATATAAGATAAAATAAGAAACAAGTCCAGATAAATCTACAGAGTGATAGGCAGACTGATCAAGGAATGAATTTACTACAGGCACGCACTAGCCACCTATGAGAAGGATAAATTACTAACCATGTCCATGAAAATTAATTGTACATATTTACAGAATCCTCACCTGCTATCACCTACGAAGTCCGTTGACACAACATCGTCTTCTGTGTACCCAAGGATCCCCTTCATTTTACCCTCAGACTCCTCCCTGTAGTCGGAAACATAAGGTTACAAAAGAATATCCATTAAAACCATGCAGAGAAGACTGGATAATCATAAGAACAAAGTATGGAAAAAATAAAAAATCATGCTGGTCCTTACTTGAGAGCAGCTTTAATTTCATCATATGAAGCTGACTTTTCAAGCCTTACTGTTAGATCAACCACTGACACGTCAACTGTTGGGACACGGAAAGCCATCCCAGTAAGCTTTCCATTCAGGGAAGGGAGTACTTTCCCGACAGCCTACGAGTTCAATTGTATTAGAACAATGCAAGCAGACCAGAAAGCAACTCTGTAATCAAGGTGCATGCTACATAGTCCTAAATACTATAAAGGTTCATGAAACTAATCCATGTAATACACATCTGCATGTATTACATTTATCAAATGTTTATTTGAAAATGTTAGTTAGAAAATAAAGAGCACAAAATTTTTAAGTTAATTATTTTTTTTGGAAATCATTATCTAGTCCACATAATTAATACTAAGGTTGCAGGGTCAATTTTATTCCACATATTGCAAGTTACGGTACCTTGGCAGCTCCAGTACTGCTGGGAATAATGTTGAATGATGCGGCTCTTCCACCTCTCCAGTCCTTCTGAGACGGACCATCAACAGTCTTCTGTGTTGCTGAATCATAAACCAACATCAATCCCAGTTCACATCTATGTCAAAAACTCCTAAGAGAATCATTTATTTACCAGTAATGGAGTGGACAGTTGTCATTAGACCCTCAACAATACCAAACCTGTCATGAAGAACCTGTCACACACAGTAGCATTATATCAAGGTCAGGCTTCAGTTTATCAGGATCCATGGTACCCTGGACAACTTAGAAGAAAATGTACCTTTGCCAATGGAGCAAGACAATTGGTAGTGCAACTAGCATTCGAGACAATATCAACATCTGACTTGTATTCCTTCTCATTGACACCAACAACAAACATAGGAGCATCTTTACTTGGGGCAGAAATGATGACCTTCTTAGCACCTCCCTGTGTATAAAAGGATAGAACCAAAAAAGCATCAATTAAACATTAATATAATATTATCAACCTAAATTTGTAAAACTGTGCAAATCATATGCTGTGGACAATGGACGAATATGGGATGTTTCATATTTCTGAAACCAACATTAGTATACAAACGAGGAAAGAATGAAACATTGAAATAAAACAGCTGAATTTGACTTCGCTAAATGTGGATAGTAGTTCCAATAAGTATGGTTCGATACAAACCTTCAAGTGGGCGGCAGCTTTGTCCTTGTCAGTAAAGACTCCTGTCGACTCGACAACATAATCAGCTCCAGCTTCAGCCCATGGGATCTCCTCTGGGTTCCTGAGCATCAAACAGAAATTAATAACAAAACTAAACAGAGCCAGATATTTATCATCCAGACAATATGACTAAGAAATACCTCACACCAAAGACGGTCACTGCCTTCTCACCAAAGAGAAGGGTCTTAGAATCCTTAACCTTAATCTCGTGCTTTTTCCATTGACCATGAACGCTGTCATATTTGAACATGTAGGTCTGTTCACATATCACAAGAACCAAAATTGAGACAGAAATCAGTATACATTAAAATCCAGCAAGATAAGCAATTAGAATAAAGGCAGAGGAAACTAATCCTAGATTGGCATAAAAGAAAAAAGTAAAGAAGAAGAGGCAGAAAACACTATCCTAATTTTACCTACAAGTCAGAAATGCACACAGATACATAGATGCATTTAATTATTGGTATGAGTTAATCAAGTGAATAACATGGATCTGATTAAAAATGGTTAACATGCAAAAGTTAATGAATGGAAAAATCTCTGTAAAGTGAACTTTGCCCAGACAAATAACACGAGACTTGTTAAACGTCTAGGAATGCACTGAAGCACTGCAGAATCACACGTCAGACAAATAATTCACAATGAAACGCCATAACCACAGTACTTTCTTTTTTTTTTTAATCAGTACGAAACTGTTAATCAGTGAGTCTGTAATCCACCAAAGGATCCAGGGATCTCTCATTTGATAACACTTTTCACATTAAAATCAAGCTAGCGAAATAAATCGATCCGATTTTCACTTGTAAAAGTGGCATTCAAAGTGCAGATCCAGAGAATCACATAAATGCAGATATCATTAGTAAATAAAGAAAAATTACCATGTAATCGGTGGTAATGAATGGATCATTAACAGCGACGAGTTCAATATCATCGCTTTGAAGTGCAACTCTGGCCACCAAACGCCCAATCCTTCCAAATCCTAATCATATGAAACGTTCAAAAAACTCGCTCACATATAGTACAAAACTGAACATAATGCGAATAGAATTTAATCATAACTTAAAGTACCGTTGATTCCGATCTTGATTTTGGCCATTATGAAAGCGAGATCTATAAAACAACTGAGAAATAATTTCTAGCGAAGAAGAAGAGAGCACGGGAATAGTGTCTAATTAGTGCTAGGGTTGTGTATTTATAGATATACAGAGGAGCAAAGGCCAATGAATCGCGTTACGATCGGGATTATCGAGGCGAGAAAGGTTGAAGGAGCACGTGACTATGACGTGGATGATAACGGTACATTTTGAAAATTATGCCCTCGCTCATTTTTCCATCCTTAAAACTTATAATTCATTTTTTTCTCTATCCTAATTAATTACACATTATTCAATAAAATAATATTATATGTAAATTCAAAAAAAAATCTTCTTTTTTAAATATACATTCTCCAAAAAATTTACTATTCATTTCATTATAATATGAAATAATTGAAGTCAAACGTGTTCTATATATCGTTTTGACATACGAGCTGATTGTTTAAACTTACGGACTTGTCAATATTGTGAGTTGTGCTTCAACATTCTAGTGATCAAATCACATTTTTTCAACATAGAATCTATAATTTTATTAATGAGTAGATCTATGATTTTTTGTTCTTTGACTTACGAGCAGATCTTGAACTTATAAATTGGAGATTGTGATATATAAATTGTTGAGTCAATATAAAATATGTTTACAGCGGAACAAGACTATGTATTGAAACATGTATACAATATGAAAGGTACTTGATCACACTCCTCATCAACGGGGGTAGATGCAAGATTGAATTAAAAAAATTTCAAAACGGACTAAATGTAAAAAATAAAATTACACAAAAAAAATCGGTTTTACATTAAAAAAATATATATTTACACCTAAAAAACTAAATGGGTAGGGGATTGAACCAGGCTATAGCCCGCCCAGTCCCACCTACATCTCTCCATGCTCATCAACCTCTAAAAGCATAAGCTCCAAAAAAAATTGGAAAAAATGAAAACGTAAACTAGCATGATCTCGATAGAGCTTACACTTAGGCACCATCCTCCATTTTGAACACTTGCGAGCACTTACACTACACCCTTGATTGACATCCATTTTTTTCTCATTCTATTTCATTTTTTTTCTTTTTCTTCATTTCAACCACACATTCTATCAATAAAATAATATTACACATAAACTCAAAAATTCTCCTTACTTTTATTGATATGTTAGAAAGTAGTTAGTAAATTCTAAAAATTATTTCTCTAGCAAAATGGGTGTCAAACATGGGCTACATTTGCTGTCATCAAAGCAAGATCTTCCTTCTTCAACTGCTTTATATGAGGATTTAATGTGACCTTTTCGAGAAAAGTGATGCCCATATCCCTACACATTTTGGCACCACCACCAACACTACTATCGAACATTTCAGTGAATGCAACCTGTTAGAATTATTGTTCAAAACAAGAGGAAAACCATGAAAGGATGAATATATTTGATCATAAGTGGATGAATTGAAAAGAGGAAAGAAAATCACATTTGGTGCCAATAAATTGGCCTATGCGACCGCATAATCCAATATAGCTTGTGGTCGCATGGCAGCCTTTAGGGAAAAATGAGGGGGCCATTGCTATAACTATGAGACCGCATAGTTATAGCATATGCGGTCGCATAGAGCAAAAATCCGACCGTTGGCTAGAATTTTTTCAAATGTTTTGGTGGTTTTTTGCTGCAACCTTGCATCTCTTCACATAGATTTGGAACAACTTCGTGTAAAAATGATTGGAGACTATAAATATGTGATAGTTTTCATTCCAAAATATATATTTTGAAAATCATCCATTTATTCATCCTAAAATTTTGGCCAAATTTGTTCTTCACATAATCATTTACACCCCTTTCTCTTGTTCAACTTGGAGAAACATTTAAACTTTTGGTGTTTCTTCATCCAATCTTGAAATCCTACAAACTATTTGCCATTTTAATCCTTAAAAGATTGGTGGAGGTGGCAAATATCGTTTGAGGACAACGATACAAATATCGTGATCAAGTCTTACTTCTAGTTTTTTATTCATCTTGTTCTTCATTTGTTTCGATTGTGGTATTTTCTATTATTTTTCCAACATTCTCAAACGATATTCCATATTTTATTGTGATAGAAACGGAGTCCGCACTTGCAACAATCAAGATGATGAATCAAGACTTGGTACGATTAGACATATTTGATGGTGCAAACTTTACAAAGTGGCAAGAAAAACTGAAATTCCTCCGTACGGTATTGAAGATTTTCTATGTTCTTGATCCAAAGTTGGAACCTATTCCCGATGAAAACGAAGAAGACATCGATAAAATTCGTGTTGAAAGAAACAGAGGGAAGATGATAAATTGATATGTCGTGGCCATATACTAAATACACATTGGATCGCTTGTATGACCTTTACACCAACACCACTTCTGCAAAAGAAATCTGGAATGCACTTGAGAGTAAATATAAGGCCGAAGAAGAAGGCACGAAGAAATTCATAATTTCCAAATATTTTGATTTTACGTTTTTGGATAACAGACCATTGTTGCCTCAAGTACATGAATTGCAAGTTATTGTCAACAAACTGAAAGCGGTGAAGATTGAACTTCCCGAAACTTTTCAAATGGGAGTAATTATTTCTAAACTCCCCGAGTCTTTGAAATGTTATAGGAAGAAAATTCTTCACAATTCCGAAAATTTCTTTTTTGGAGCAAATAAAAAAACATTCGTATAGAGGAAGAATCAAGGGCAAGAGATAAAATCGAAAGCTCTTATGATGGCTCTTCGAAAGCCAATGCCGTGAATAATGTTGACAATTCCAACAAATATAAGAAGAAGGAAAAACCTCTTGATCCTAAAAAGAATAAAGGGAAGTTCAAAATAAGTCCAAATGACCTTGCTACATTTGTGGAAAATCGGGACACTATGCTAGAGATTGCAAGCATAGAACACAAGCTAAGAGTGAAGGACAAGTGAATTTCATTGATGAAATTACCGCTACGGTGAGCGAAATCAATGCAGTCCAAGGGAAAGTTTCGGGATGGAGATATGACACCTGCGCAACCATCCATGTTTGCAATGATAAGTCACACTTTAAAACTTATTATGACATTTGCGATGGTCAAGAAATTCAAATAGGAAATGAAGGAAGATCAAAAGTGATTGGCAAAGGTAACGTGAAAATTATTTTCACTTCAGGAAAGAAGATAACTTTGACCAATGTACTTCATGTACCTGAAATGAATAGGAACTTAGAAAGTGAAGTTTGTTGGGAAAACATGAATTAAAAACTGTTTTTGAATCTGGAAAATTTGTACTAACCCATAACGGATATTTTGTTTGAAAATGCTATTCTACTGATGGAATAGTTAAATTATGTGCTATTGATGATAATTCTAATAAAAATAAGTCATTCTCTTATGTTGTTGATTTTTTTAATTTATGGTATGGTAGATTA
>CAIGRN010029786.1:0-25380 GCA_903798345.1 Fraxinus anomala
TGATAAGTACATTTCTTTCACTTATTTAGCCCCCGTTTGAAACCCATTTTTTTTCTCATTCTATTTCTCATTCTTCATTTCAACCACACATTCTATCAATAAAATAATATTACACATAAACCAAAAAATTCTTCTTACTTTTTAACCACACAATCTTTCATCAATCACTATTCAAAAAAAAAATTGTACCCAAAATGGGTATCAAACATGTTTTTAATAAAGAAATGCATTTTCTGGACGGGTTATGCTTGGTGTACATAGGGGGCACCATAATGGTGTCCATAATGGACACATGTACACCAATCATAATTCTTTCTGGACTCGTGATCTTGAGTTTTTAGGAGAAAGATTCATTAATGATCAGGATGGTAAGCAAAAAAAAAAAAAATCCAAAATTTTCGGTAGATGTTTGAACCATTTTATAAATCACTTGTTCTAGATATAATATAAAATATTATATATGTATTGTTTAGTATTTAGTTTCATATGTTAGAATAATTCTGTGGACTTCCATTAGATTGCGAATTTTACGGGTTAGATGTATGGTTTACAATGATACTGTGATTAGGCTCAATATGTTAGTGATCACTTGGACCGTTGTATACTTTACGGGCTATATTATTATAATATGGTAATTTTAAGTATGTAGGTCGGAATTATGTAAATATGAATTAGGGTTAGAGTCGGTAATGGGTCGGCTTTATGATTTCTTATATAATAGCTAGGTCTCCTCTCCTCTCTGTATCGTTTTGGCTTGCCCTATCGATAACTGATTATTTTGAGGAGCAATGAGAGGAAGATCTAGCTGGTAATATTCACACACAAAAAATGTCTTCCACATGTATGAATTTTGATCTATCAATTAATTATGTGATTCTTATTCTTAGCATGACTGTATTGAATAATAACAATAATTGATATCAGAGCGGGCATGCTAAGTTTAGAATCTTTTAAACAAAAAAGAAATTTGATTTTTGAAATTCTTTCTCTCCAGCTCATCCGTCTACATATATGTTTAGCAAGAGTTATTATTGTAGTACATAATAATTAATATAAAGGATCACATAATGATGAAGCGGCGCCCCCAATTTTATATAGAAGATTATGTACCACAAGAATAGCTCGTTTAGCAGTTACCACACAAATAGAAAAATCAACCTACTGTCTCCTCTCTCTCGTGTGTATGTGTGAATATCTGATACAAACACCACAAAATAATCAATGCCACTGTCTGCCCTTATTTTAAATTGGAATTGTATCAGCTCATATTTTCTTTTCGGTTCGGTTTCGAATTGGCAAGTAAGTTGGGTGAGTTTTTTTTAACCCTCCCATAAAGCTAAAGTAACCCATAATTAGCCTAAGATTTATTGGGTGGGAGCCATGGCTGAAAAAAGCAATAGAAGAGGAGGAGCATAACGTAGTGGTGGAGCTGGGTTCATATAAAGGGAAATTGAGAGTGATTGTGTTGTTGGCATCTGGGTGTTTCTTTAGTTTGTATGTGTATAATTTCTCTCCAACACATCCATCGTCTGTGTATATATGTTCTACAAATTCAGCCTAGGATCTTCTTTCTCTCGCGTATACTGTTGGATTGTATGTGTGTGTATATGAATTGCGTTGTAGCTTCCTCGATCTGTGTGTATATTTTCCCGGTGCTACATCAGCGGGCAGCTTGCCGCTGCTCGTTGCAGCTCATGGCTGCTGGCCCTTTTTTCGTCGGCCGTGAGCTGCATAGAAACGAGGATGGCCGGCGGCGGTGCCACAATATTTTGAAGCTAGGGTTTGATATTTAGATTGGGTGTCCGGTTGATTTGAGGATGGGGGTTTCTCATGCAATTTCAGATTTTTGGGGGCTGATAATATTGCAATTATCACTTTTTTCATCCACTAATAATTGCATTAGCAAATGGACGAATACGGTGGAAATTAGAAGAAAATATTGAAAAATGATCAAAATAGAAGAAAGTGAAAGTTCAGGGAATAAAGTGCAAATACTTTAAACTTGTTTCTAACCTTATGATAAAGATTCGAGAGTGTTAGAGATCAATTGGATAAGGAAAAAAGTCAAAGGGATGGTATACAGTCAAAACATTATCACATATCAACTTTCAAGCTGAAAAGTTTTGCACTAATTTTCAACCTCATATTGAGACCTTTTTTTGGCATGATAAACGATCGAATTGGAAGTTGATATCTGAAGAAAAGTTGTATCTCTTTGAGTTAGCTTTCTAACGTATCTTAAATCACCTCAATCGAATATTAAGAAAGAAAGTTATGACCAAAATACTAAGAGCTGTCCGGCGAAAATAAAGGTAAAACCATGCGATCGCATGGTTATCGTACAGAAGCCTTCAGCGAATCAAGAGGTTGAAATATTTTGTTCTATGCGACCGCATGGGTTTGAACTGTGCGGTCGCATAGGTCATTTTTGTGTGCGAAATTTCAATTTTTGAAATTGATTCCAATACTTATGGTAACAAATTTTTCACGCATTTCTGAACCCTAAAACATACTAGAAGACACTAGACGCCGTATTCATCATCGGCATCATCTCTTGGGCTCAAGAAACAACATGAACAACTAATTCTTTCGGTGATGCTAGGGAGGAAATCTTTTAAAATTGGTGATTTCACATCTATTATTCACATATTTTGGTATTCTCTTGTTGAATAAATCTAGAATTTATAGTTTTTTCCATGAATTTATAATGAGATTGATCTAACTTTTATTAAATTAATTATAGATTCAGACACTCTTTATTTATCGACGAATTGAAATATTTGTTGAATTATAATCTCATGAAAGTTATTGGTGGATTGTTTACTACTTTATGCTAGAAGTATAAAGTCGCTTTTCTGATCTTATTCCAGTACATTAATGCGTAAATGTGTTATATGGAAACTAGATTCTAGAATTACAATTGAAATTAAATTGATTTAATGGTTTTATTCTCCTCGTCATGAATTAATTTTGAGATTTGCTTAGTTTTTTATTAAATTGATCATAGAATTAATCACGCTCTCTCTATGGATCGGTTGAAATAATTACTTAGTTTTTAATCTCTATTATTTAAGTTTATTGGTGTGATTCTCTACTGCTTTATGCTTTCGTATATAGTCAATTTTAAATCTGATTTCAATAAACCAAGTGTGACATTGCAAACCATTAGGATCGCGTTAGAATTAAATTGGGTTTAAACGACATATCTTCTGATTAGAGTGGCAAGATGAAATTCTTTAATTGTGTTATAAAAATGGAATAATTGATGCGATTGATCCGATCTAATTGAGAGAATCCCGACGCTTTACTATCTTATTCATTGACTTTGATTTTCATATTTCCAAAAATTAATCTCGATTCCATGACAAGCAAATCTATTTCCTATAATTTGTGAGAACAACCATCCTTTTTGAACCCTTGATAATTTTTTCATCTCTCTATGGATACAACATCTCAAAATTGTACTACAACTATCGCATTATTCTTTAGACGTAATCAGGGGCCTTTTTGCAATTAACACTCAATGGGTCAGTTTGCAATTTAAGGAAAAAGGACCTAAGCTGTCATTTTTGAATTTAGAGGCCCTTTTACATAATTTTAATTCAGGGTCAATTTTGTAATTTTGAAATATTGAATTTAAAGTTTTAAAATGGGATTTTTAAATTTGATCCGCTATGTTTCAATTTCGACCTAAAAATTAAAAATTATATTTAAAATCCACGACTTTTTAATATTTTGTTGAAATATTTGAATGTCTTCATTATTTGTCCATAAAAATTTCATTTTCATAAATTGAAATTTTGTTGCCAATTTCGTCTTATAATCGCGCATGAATTTTTTTTTCGTTCGTTAATGATTGTGATTATTTTACGTGATTATTATTATTGTTGAATTTTTCATGGACTTCAAGTCCGTATTAGTGCTCTCATTAAAAGAAATATTTTGAAATAAAAGTGGGTGGTAGCTACCAAAGTGGCACACTCATTTTTATTTGATTTTCTTCAAAAAAAAAATATATATATTGGCACCGTGATTTTAAATTATGACATATAGTATCTTGCCCGAAGCTGTTATTATATGTAATTTTAAAAAAAAAAAAAAAATTGACATAAAATAGTTAATGAATTTACTTGGTCTAGAAATCTCCTTCTGCCCAAAGATGTTGGTATTTCGAAAACAAATATGTTTTGTTAACTAACTTGATCGTGCATATTAAGAGTACCTTACAACATGTTATATTGTCAGCCCAAAGGTGACTTTATAATGATGCATCTAGGCTCTTACCGTAATAATGTTCATTTGGTTTTGACTTTAATTACGGACCATCTAATTAATAGCTCATGTTAATTAGATGAATATATCATCATCCATTGTCTGCATGCACTATGTTTGTATGATATTAAATATGTTTTAAATGCCTCGACTCTTTCGAGTCAATGGTCCGCTATTAAAACCTTGCTTGTGATAATTATGTGAGATGAAAACGAGACGTAGAAATATCACTTGATTTTTTGGAGTTCAATTTTGCAATGGAGAAGCAGTTTTCGAAACCTACAGCTAAAAGTGATCCTGAATATATAGCTGAGTATGAAAAGTGGGAAATGGCTAATAGACTTTGTTTGAAAACTATTAAGCGCTCCATATCCGATTCTATTATGGGTGCTATTCCGGATAATGAAAATGCTAAAGGTTTTGTGGATGTCATAGGATTGAGATTTGTTGAGTCTGATAAAGCTAAAATTGGAGATCTGATGGACAAACTGATGAATATAAAATATGATGATATAAGTGGAGTTAGGGAGCACGTTATGAAGATGATTAATATATCTTCTAAATTAAATGCTCTTAAGATTCCCATTATTGAGCCTTTTTTGGTCTATCATATTCTGAAAAGCCTTCCGAGCCAGTCAAATCAGCTAAAGGTTGCTTATAATGCTCAAAGAGATAAATGGGATTTAAATGACCTTATTGATGTATGTGCCTAATAGGAGTATAGGTTGAGGCGTAAAAATGTAGAAAATGTGCAATTAGCTTTTCAGCCACCACAAAACAAGGGGTCTTTTCATAACCATAAGTCTAAGTTCCACAAGGGCAACAAGTCACACCGCAATTAGCAAGACAAAAATTTTGGAGGTCAGACTCCTGGTGGTCCCGAATGAATGATAAAGAATGATCAATGTAAGTTCTGCAAAAAGAAGAGTTATTGACAAAAAGATTGTTTCAAGTTTAAAACTTGGTTGGAGAAAAAGAAGAGTTCCGCAAGGGTTCACAAGCAAATGGATGCCAAGTGAGAATGAAGTAAGCATGTGTGTTGGGAATGAAGTTCAAGTGAAGGTTGAGTTCATATGAGTAGTGAAATTGTCTTTGAAGTTTGGTTTCTCTCTCGTTTTAGATAATACTATTTTTGTACCGATAATGAGACAGAATTTAATTTCTATATTAAAACTTGATGCTTCTAGTTTTTCCTTTAATTTTGGTAATGGAATGGTTGAATTGTTTTACGATTCTCGTTTGATTGGAAATGCCCTCTTATGTGATAGTTTATATAAATTGTCTTTGACTTTCCTTTGGTGAAGTCTCTTGTGTTACGAATGTGTTAAAGAAAAGGTCTCTAATTCGTAAATCATCCTCTATGTTGAGGCATAAGCGGTTGGATTACATTTCAAAGGATAGGATGGAGAGATTGATTAAAGTTGAGATACCTTCCTCTCTCGACTTCTCTGATTTTGACACTTGTTACTTTTAATCAAGCATTGACAATTCTTGAGTCACATAAATGAATAAATGCTATGAATGATGAAATAAATTCTATGGAACAGAATAAAGTTTGGGAACTTGTTGAACTTCCTACAGATGCTAAAGCTATAGATAACAAGTGGTTATTCAAAAGTAAATTGGATTCAAAAGAAAATATTGAATGAAAGAAAGCGAGATTGGTTGCAAAATGGTTCACTCAACGAGAGGGCATTGATTATAATGAAACTTTTCCACCTGTTTCGTCCAAACATTCTTTAAGAATCATCATGGCACTTGTGGCGCATTATAATTTGGACCTTCATCAGATGGATGTTAAGATGGCTTTTCTGAACGGAGATCTTTCGGAAAAGGTTTAAATGAGACAACCTGAAGGTTTTATTGTGAAGGGAAAAGAAAACTTGGTATGCAAGTTAAATAAATCCTTATATGGCCTCAAGCAGGCATTACGGCAGTGGTATTTGAAGTTTGACGAGGTTGTGACTTCTCTTGGTTTTGTTGAAAAAACAGTCGATCAATGTATTTATTTTAAAAATAGTGGAAGAAATTTTATTTGTCTTGTCATGTATGTTGATGACATTTTCCTTGCAATCAGTGATTTGACTCAATAGGTTTCAATCGAATCCAGGGCAAGAGCAATGGAGAGCGGCTAAGAAAGTTATAAGATACTTAAAGAAAATTAAAAATTACATGCTCACTTTCCAACATTCAAATCACCTTGAGGTGGTAGACTTGAGGTGGTAGATTACTCAGATTCTGATTTTGCTGGATGTTAAGATGATTTGAAACTCATGAAAAAAAAATGTTAAGCAGACTCTAGTTTCTACTATGCAAGCTGAATTTTTGGCATGTTATGGAGCTAGAATTCAAGCCATTTGGTTAAGTAATTTTATTTTTAGGCTGAAAGTTGTTGACTCCATCTCGAGGCCAATCACTATTTATTGTGATAATAGGGCATCAGTGTTCTTTTCAAGAAATAATAAAAGTTCCATTGGATCGAAACACATTGGTATCAAATATTTGGTGGTCAGAGACAGATTCAATGAATGGCAGATAAAAATAGAACATATAAATATAGAGGCGATGATTGCAGATCCTTTTAAATAAGAGACTCGCTCCTAAAGTTTTTACGACACATGTTGCTTATATGGTTATTGTGAAAACTTTTGAAAGTTTTGGTTAATGAGAGCTATTTATGTAAGGCAACTCATGATTTTCGGGTACAGCCCCTTCCAATAATAAAATATATCTTCCCCTATCCATAAATTATTTTGAACATGCATTTGACTTATATATTTTATTATGATATTACTTTGATCTCGAGACATGACAATTAAAGACATGAGATGGTATCTTTTAGAGACATATGGCTTCATTTTGAATAGAAGTATTTTGGGGACCGATATGAATTAGCACAATTTTTTATCACATTTGATACTAAGTTCATACTGCATATTACCACATTGGTTGGAGGATGGGGATTTATGTCGATAAGGATGTTGACATTTGTAGCTGTGGAATGGTCTTACATCGTTTGATTGGTGTATGGTGTAACGACTTCCATGTTCGAAATTGACATTCTTGTTGGACTGGATCATGTTATGTAAGGTGTTATCATTGTAATTATACTTATGTGGTCACCTATGTGGTATGACCTCGAGGTTAAAATTTTTGTTCTATAGCAATCAAATTTTGCTCAAGTGTGAGAATGTTAGAATAATTCTATTATGTGGGCTTCCATTTGATTGCGAATTTTATGGGTTAGATGTATGATTTGCAATGATACTGTGATTATGCCCAACATGTTAGTGATCACTTGGGTTGTTGTACACCTTACGGGCTATATTATTATAATGTGGTAATTTTAAGTATGTGGACCAGAATATGTAAATCATAATTAGGGTTAGAGTCGGTAATGAGCCGACTTTATGATTTCCTGTATAATGGCTAGATCTCATCTCCTCTCTATATCGTTTTGGTTTGCCCTATTGACATCTGATTATTTTGAGGAGTAAGGAGAGGAAGATATAGCTGGTAATATTTACACACATACAAAATATCTTCTACATGTATGAATTTCGCACTATCAATTAATTATGTGATTCTTATTCTTAGCGTGATTGTATTGAATAGTAACAACATCATAGTCATGAATTCTAAGTTGTAGCCTTGGAACTCTAGCTATGATGAAATTAGAAATGCAGCCGGTTCAATCAACAGAGTCGAACTAAAATTCAATCCAATTACATATTATTAATTTCTTATTGAATCGGTAAACATTAAACCGGTGAAGTGACCACAGTTTTGCCGTTTCTTAAAATACTATTTTAGAAAAAAGATGCCTAGTAATTACATCTAACCAGCTGTTTATACTGCCCATCCACTTGGAATTCACCGTAGCCTTTTTAATAAGGGTTTATTCTTCTCATCGCAGCATCAATATCCGATGTGGTAGTTAAACCTCTCATCAAGTGGAAGAATAATTAAAATTTATGTTACTTTTGTGGTGTATAAACAACTTACATAATTGTAAATTTTATAGTAGCAAATATAAGTTCGTATATAATTCGAATTGATAATGTGAAAATTCAGTTACTTATTGTTGCCATAATCTTTCATATTGTATAGATAAATTTTATTTATTTTTTAACCACCTGGTAGAACATTTTTAACTTTGACCCTTCATAGTTTTCGAATCGATGGCTTAATCGGGTTTGAAAACATTGGAAATTAGTACCACCACAAGTCATTTCCCTTTTATATAGACAATTATACACACCTGTATAAATATAGAAATTAACAACTTGACTTACACATGTAAGTGTGAACTTTTTTATGCGAATATATGTTGAAAAAATAAAATGGAATAAACATTTTCAAAACAAAAGCCCTGTATATTTAGATGATCACATGTAACGCTCCTATCATATATCAAAATTACGCCATGCCCATACGTAAATACATTATGGTTACAAAAGTACCCACCATATGCCTACATAAGTCATATATACTTTAAAGATTCCCAAAATATACTACACTAGATTGTATGACCAAAACAGCAACCTTCGTTAGGTCATCATCATGTACATCGATCCTCAAAATCATGTAGAAGCTTCAACAACTAGTCATTTCATCTATGGAGTTCCAAGCTTTCCAAATTCACCAACAATGTAAGAACTATATGAGCTAATGTCAAATAAGTAAAAACAACATGCATGCCATGAAGATGAGTATAGGACACCATGCCATTTTCTTTAAAATATCATGCTAGAAATGAACCATATTTAAATATTGAATAAGATAAACTTGAAAGAATTTCATTTAAAATCTTTCATTTTCAATGGGTCATTTACCCACCTACTACTAGAAAGAGCTATGTTCAAATTGTTGACATATGGTTGATCTCATGTTTTGATTATAACAAATAAATTATTTTTTATCTCTAACAATTGAATTCGAGTCTTCATAGTTGTTGTTGCAAAGTTGATCTATTGGAGGCAAAAAAAATTGCTACCAAAAGATTCGCAATTGACGATCAATGAAAATGAGATGGAAGTCGAGCATTTACATCAAATCGATCAAAGACAAGAACAAATTGAGCATTCATGTCAAATCGATCGAAAATATTAGATTTAGATGTTTTAGATCCATATGCAAAGGTAAAATATTTTAATTCTTAGCAGTGAATCATTATAAGCTCAAAATATAAATTTTTATGCACAAGAACAAATTATATCATAAAATCGCTTGCATAAAAATTATTTTTCAAATGGTTAGAATTTCAACTTAATGTTTAAACATTTTACAAGTTTTACTTACCTTGAAAAATTAAGTAAAACGCCCTTCAAAATCCTACATTTTCAAAATAATCAAGAAAGAAAAATCTGAGAAAATACTGTCCAAGCGGACGTCCGATTGGCCTAGCGGACGTCTGGTTCGTCCAATGGTCGAATTTTTAACCGTTTTGAATTTTGACGCACAACGGCTAGTTGGCTTCATGGCAACAAGAGCGCCATGACTCACCTTCAAAACTCTACCTTCAACCAGTGTATCTATAAACCTTTGAGTCAAGTGCACTAAAAAATATGAGATTCCGATTCAAATCTGGAGCGTGCTTTATATCTGTAAGTGTTCTAATAGCCCAATCAATCATTCTAATTCTGACTCTATCAACTTCAACAATTTTACAAGACGTGTTATTTCCCATAATCACTGCACCTCTCAAAACTCCTTCATATGTTGTAAACCAGTCCTTATTATGACACAAGTGGAAAGTATATGTCGAGTTAAGAACCCATCATTCACAAGGTTTGGAACCCATGTCAGAAATCATAAGAAGCTCTCATTTACTTTGTCCATCTTCCACAACGTTAGCCATTGTTATATTTACGGGTTGCTTTCCTTTATTAGTAGTACCAGCAGCCTTGTTTCTATTTTTGAAAGCATAGTAATAAGCTCTAATAGACCTCTTCTTCTTGTAAAAGTAACATGTTTTCTCTGCATGTCTGAAATTAGATCTGCTCATATTTCTACCAAGATTCTTACCTTGATTTTTTCCACAAATGACCTGGCCTTCAGCCTGACTCCCAAATCCTTCTAGAAGATGCATCATCTTTTTCTTAGATAATAAAGCATCATAGACCTCCTCTACAATGAGAATATCCCGACTATAAATAATAATACATCTAAAAGTCACATATAATGGTAGCAACGAACATAACAACATCAGTGCCAAGTCTTCCTCATTATACTTAACTTTCAATGTCTCCAAATCAACCACGATTTCTTTGAATATAGTGAAGTGATTATCCAATTATGTACATTTAGACATCCGATGAGACTACAAGCATTGTTTTAGGTGTAATTTGCTGATCAAACTCTTTGTTATACAAAATTGTTCCAACTTCAACCACAACACAGCGACACTTTTCTCCTTTAGAACATCCTAAAGAATTTGATTAGATAGATGTAAAAGAGAAGTGTCGTTGTGTTGTGGATATTACATCGTTCCAACTTTTATTTACTTGCCATAAAGTAAATGTCGTGTTTCGATCCAACAACGAAATATCATATTTTATCGTTGCCATGTGGAAATTCAACTTTCTCTGATACCAGTTTGTTGTGAATTGATCACAAGATAATGACAATAATGAAATTAAAAAAAAAATATAAGAACGTCAAGATTTATATAGAAAAACTATAGGCAAAGAAGGAGAAATTCACTATATAATCAGTAGTAATTGTGTTTACAATATCAAGGTCTCAATATCTCAATTGACATCTAAGCTCTCTGGCTCTCAAAATGTTGTTGAATGTAATGTAAAGATACAACATTGTGGAATATATATGGAGCATCTTTTTGAAGTTCTACATGAAAAAGAAAACATAGAATTCGAAAATATCGAAACTACTTGTCATGGTGGTAACTTTGTGCCACCTCCATAGCGCCTCTGCATCAGGCTTCCAAGGCAAAAAACTTCAAAATGTATCGACGCAGGATCTCTGTCCGCTCTTTCTTCAACGAGCATTACAGCACCCACTTTCAGTAATCAATGCTCCAAAGCGTTTTTTCATCTCAAAATCCTTTTCCACACCAAACTTCCAATCCTTGATAAAATTTGATAATTATCAATTAGGACTATCGAACCAAAACTTTTAAAACTTCCTTTATCCAACCAAATACCCAATTACAAGGAATTTGGGTCACACCACAGCAAAAACCCAAGGTATTATAGATAAGACATGGTGTTTACTCGCTGAGCTCTAGGAGCTTGAACTCCATTATAATTAAAATTCAGAGAAAATATATTTTGTAATAGTGAATTTTTGAAGAACTAGTCAGAGTTGAACGTATGTTGCACGTTATTTGGAAATATTTTATAAGTGCCATAAAAATAGTATTTTAAGATGCGTAAATGTTAATTAATTTAGAATTAATACCAGGAAATGTTAAATAATTTACACTAAATGAATATGATTTAATTTTCATTTAAGTGAAACTGTATGCTAATTACATGAACGTAAATAATGAATTGCATTCTTGAATGTGAAATTCTAATTAACTTATAATTAAAATTAATAACATTGAAACACATAAATGAAGATGAATAATAATTAAATGAATGTTAATGTTAATTAATAGAGAATTACTAATAATGAATAAATGCATAAACTATTTTGTAGTATTTATTACAGCTTGTAATTGGGTTTCATGTGGTGAAAGCATATAATCCATCAAATATACATTAATTATAACTAAATAGTTCGAAAAATAATTCATGATAATATAGGTCAAAGCAAATATTATACATGAATGTTAACAAATTTAGAATTAATACTAAGAAATATATACGTGACAACGAATGTTAAATCATTTATACTAAATGAATATAATTTAATTTCTAATTTAGTGAAACTGATGCTAATTAGCATACCTGGACATGAATAATAAAATATAATCTTGAATGTGAAATTATAATTAACTTATAATTAGAATTATTAACACTAAAACACATAAATGAAGATGAATATTAATTAAATGAATGTTAATGTTAATTAATTGAGAATTAATAACAGGGAATTTATATATGAATGAAAGTACATAAATAAAATGAATTTGTTAAATGTACATTGATTGTAACTAAATATATATAGAAAAATGAAGTAAGGTATTATTGAAATAAGTGAATTATAGTAGTGCTTGAATTGTCTAAAAATGATTATCACTTGATGTGATATTTAATATCAACACCGAAATGTATAAATGAAGATGACTATTAATTAAAAGAATGTGAATGTTAATTAATTGAGAATTACTAATAAGGAATAAATGCATGAACAAGAATTTTGTAGTATTTATTACAGTTTGTAATTGTGAGTCACGTGGTGAAAGCATACATGTGAAATGAATCTATTAAATGTACACCAATGATAACTAAATAGTTGGCAGATAATATAGTTCAAATGGTTAAAGCAATTACGATTCATAAATTAACATGAATGTTAACTAATTTAGAATTAATACCAGGAAATATATACGTGACAATAAATGTTAAATCATTTATATTAAATGAATATAATTTAATTTCTAATTAAGTGAAACTGGTGCTAATTAGCAGACACTGACGTAAATAATGAAATACATTCTCGAATGAATGTAAAATTTTAATTAACCAAGAATTAGAATTAATAATACTGAAATGAATAAATGAAAATAAATAATAAATTAAATGAACGCAATGTTAATTAGTTGAGAATTAATAACATTGAACTTATACATGAATGAAAAAACACATTTAAAATAAATCTGTCAAATGAACATTAATGGTAACTAAATATATATTGAAAAAATAAAAAATAAGGCATTATTAAACTAATTGAATTATAATGGTTCTAGAATTATTCAAAAAATGATTCTCATTTGATGTGATATTTAATATTAACACTGAAATGCATAAATGAAGATGAATATTAATTAAATGAATGTATTCGTTAATGAATTGAGAATTACTAACAAGGAATAAATACATAAACAAGGATTTTGTAGTATTTATCACAATTTGTAAATTAGGTTTTCATGTGGTTAGAGCACAAAAGTAAAATGAATATGTCAAATGCACATCAATGATAACTAAATGATTTACAAATAATTCATAATAATATTGTTCAAATGGTTAAAGCAAATACGATACATGAATTAACGAGAATATTAATTAATTTAGAATTAATATTAAGAAATATATACGTGACAACAAATATTAAATCATTTATGCTAAATGAATATAATTTAATTTTCAATTAAATGAAATTGGATGCTAATTAGCATAATGAATGTGAATAATGAAATACATTTTTGAATATGAAATTATAATTAACTTAGAATTATAATTAATAACACTAAAATGCACAAATGAAGATAAATATTAATTAAATAAACGTGAATGTTGCTTAATTGAAAATTAATAACAAAGAATTCATATAAAAATGGAAGCACGCATGTAAAACGAATATGTCAAATGTACATTGATGATAGCTAAATATATATTGAAAAGTGAAAAGTAACGTATTATAAAAATAATTGAATTATAGTAGGGTTAGAATTGTGCAAAAATAATTTCTCACTTAATGTGGTATTTACTATATTTTATATGTGTGGTTAAAAAAGAAGACAAATTTTAAATTTCTGACATTTTATTGAGCATCTCTCTTCACAAATCTTGGCCCCCGTTTGACAACCATTATTTTCAATCATACATTTATACAATAAAATATTATGCATGTAAAAAATAAAAAAAATTCATACTTTTTAACTATACATTCTTCTAAAAAAAAAAAAGAATGTGGTCACTTGGTTTTTGACAATTTGTTGGGCATCTCTTCACAAATCATGCTTTTAGTAAATTTTGAAATTGTAGTCCCCATAACATATAACTTCCACATATCGTAATAGTATTTTTATCGAGCCCATCAGGTTGTTTCCCAAAGGTGGTTTTCATCAGATTCTTCCACTAAACAAATAATTTTCATTAAAAATCATAATTATTCAAAAATATCTTTTTCGACCAGATTGTCCCAACCCAATAAAAATAACCGGTAAAAATCGTCTGTGTTGATAATTTTTTTCCCGACCAACCCAAAAATAGTCAATGATGAAATAGTTAGTCGGCCTGGAGTCAACTGATTGGCCAACTAGAAGAAGGGGTAAATGAATATCATGTGTTTGGGTCAAAGTTTTTAGATGACCAATTTCGGTTCATTTCATCTGCCAACCTATTTTATCTCGAACAAATTTAAAAAAAAAAAAGCTAGTGAAAATCAATTTTATTAACTAAAAAATAGTTAGTCGGCCTAGAAGCAAAACATAATCGATGAATATTGAAAGTTTTAAATTACCCAAATATTTAGACTCAGTTTACGGAATTACACAATTAAAAGCGATGAGTCACTTTTTAATTATTTCTAAATGATTAGGTCAATCAAGTCAATTTATCTTAAATTTGAATACCATAGTTTGTCAATTTCATAAAGTAAATAATACCAATATGACCATGGAGAAAACTCTTCACAAAGGATAAAAAATTCTAGACAATTAGCTAATCAATAATCTACTATAAACGAAATAACTTACCGTATAGTCCAGATGCGACTATCCTTTAGTCTCCTCCGACCTTCTGTTCTATAATTACCATTGATCCTACTAAATTGCGTATTTTTCACATCAGATCCCTGACTCTTGATATATCACCTTGACCTCCTTGGATTGTGTGTTTCTCACACCAACTCCCGACCCTTGGTATATTACCTTAGCTTTCCTGGACTGTGTGTTTTTGCACCAACTCCTGATCCCTGTTATTGTTTTATCTCTAATCGATTAAGTGGTTAGTGTTTGATAAAAAGATCTTGTGTATTTTGATATGTAGTTTAATGCGAAGCAATATGGCTTGATAAGTAAATTACGTTTTGGAAGAATTTATGAATCAAGTAATATGTGGTGCTTGAATTTTGGAATCAATTGATATTTTAGATCATTAAAGAATTGATCTCTATGGAATAAATCTGATTCAACTCCCTTTGGAACATTCATAGGATTGGGATATATATAGGGAAAAGTGTTTGGGTTGAAATAGGGATGATAATCACGTGTTTTAAAGCAAACGGGATTCTGGACGTCGACTCGTCGCTCGAACGCTAGCTAGCACCAAGTGAACGACAGCTGAATAGTTGTAAGTATGTTTATCGTAATATTCTCTCTTGATATTCGGATTGAAGCGATTCAAAGTGAGTTATAAAGATAATTCAAGGAGATATAATGCTTCTAAAAATAGCCCTATCCAAATTCCAATATTTCCTATGTGAAATTTGTGCAACACTTTTACACTTCTTTGACTTCTAATTGTATTTCAATGAATATGATTTTCTTGAATACCTTGAACATCTTGGACTCCTTTAAAATATATACTACTAATTCCAACTCTTTTAACTTTAATTAGGACTCAATAACTCTTATTTTAGCTTTGATTATAACTCTATAAATTCCTAATACAATTCAATTAGGACGTGATTTTGATTAAGGAAATTTTTAATTACAATTTTGAAAATTGTTAATTTTGCTAATTACAAAATTGGACCTAACAATCTCCCCCTTTGGCATTCCGTGACAAATCATTTATTTCAAATTCTAAGTTAAATAAAAAATCTATACCCAAAAACTTAATGTCTAAAATTTACTTCAATCATTTTGTCAACATGTTACTTGAAACACGTGGAAACAACAATATCACGTGAAAAGTAAGAGAAAACTGACAATTAAAAAATATATAACTAAGTTATATAAAACAACATAAATAAAACATGTGTAACCCTAAAACATGCTATTGTTATTTACTTATTTAGAAATAAAGTATAGAACTTTAATATCAATAATAAAATTTCAACAGAAATATCCATATGACTCCCCCTAAGTCAAATATCAATCAAAATGTCAAATTTTTAAAAATCTCCCCCTAACTTATATACTCAAATCAAAATTTCAATTTTTTAAAAATTCTCTCCCTAACTCATATACTCAACTCTCATCTCCCTGAAATAAATACTAATTTCCCCCTTTTTGTCATAAATAATAAAGAAAAATAAGTAATAATTATGAAGAACACAGAGATAAATGAGTTCAAAAAATATGCATATGTATAATTATGCAAAACACGTGATAGAAGAATAATTTATTTTCTTTTTGAGACAATTGTTTTTATTTTTCATGGATTTTTAAATGTATTATCATGAATAATTATTTGCTTACTTATACATGTATAATTTATAAATAGTAAGTTTTTTTTTTTTTTTACATACTTTATTTTAAACCTCTATAGAGTAAATTGTATAAACTACAAATGTATGAAATTGCTATTAAACTCATGTAAGCAACTCTGAAAACCTTAAATCAATAAGAAAAGACATGCAAAGAATTACTGGAGAATGAATATATTCTTCAAATTATGAAGTCAAACCCACTACTACTAGGACCTTAAATAAAAAGATCATATTAATTTTTTTCATTCCGAAAATTTTCTTTCTTCCCTTACCAATAAGCATATACATAATTTTTCTCTCAATTTTTTCATAACTTATGTGTAGACTTATCTCCAAGTCAGTTGACCATAGGGCAACATATTTTAAGATGCCCCGCAAGCTTAATTGATCAAGTCAAGAATGCTATGAAGGCAAGTATAAGATGTACCTCACCTCTTTTTTTTTTTATATATATTTCAAATTTTGAATCACTAACGTCTTTTTTCTTTTATGGGGATTATACAAGAGTTTAGGTGAACTAGCTAAAAGTCATTCTATACTCAAAGTCAATTCACCACACAAATGACCAACGTCCCAAGTCTCAAATATGTAGTCAAAACTCACTCACAAGAGTTTAGTGCATACAGTGCATATGATACATGCAATAGCCTATACCAAATACTCCAAACAAGTTCTAAACAAATTAATAGAAATTTAATTTACCATACATAAACTTTACTAGTGCTTGATCACAAGATAACATGTCCAAAAATATTAATTATCAGAAATCCTTTTCCTTTTTTTTTTTTATAATAAATGTGTATGCATCAATATATAGATATCATGAATGATATATATGCATACACATAAGTACCTACTCAATGAGGCACACAAGTGATCTTATCATGGAGAGCAACACGAGCAATATCATAATTAACAACATCACTTGGACATGCGACATCATTCATTTTCACCCAAATATTCTCAAAAGAAAATGTAATTTTAGTCAACTGAGTCATCAAATCAGTCAAGCGGCTCACTTGGTTAGTTAAGAAACTTACATGAGTAATGATCTTGACTATTATTCTTAACCAAGGGTACGAATTTAAAAGCAAACTAGGTTTCAAATTTTGAATCTTAGGTGGAGGAAACATATGATGTATAGTTGATTTTGGTCTTCGGACACCTACATTCTTGTTCATGTTATTACTTA
This sequence comes from Fraxinus anomala, assembly GCA_903798345.1. Taxonomy (NCBI): domain Eukaryota; kingdom Viridiplantae; phylum Streptophyta; class Magnoliopsida; order Lamiales; family Oleaceae; genus Fraxinus; species Fraxinus anomala. Next base: position 17,753 of record CAIGRN010029786.1, read on the forward strand.
AGAACTCACGATAGTTAGGTCTTATGTGTCCTAATTTACCACAATAGTAACTTGTTGGGATAAATCTAGGAGCAACTCTAGGATTTATTTTATGAAACTTCGGTTGAAGAACCCTACATTTGTTTCTAGACGAGGTAGCAGTTTGAACACTTGTTTCTTTAAAGCCTAAACCACTCCTATTCCCAATTGACTTTTGCAATCCAATCATAGTGTCAATTTTCTTAGACCCACTAGAGATAGATTGAAGTTGGACATTAGATTTCTCAATATCACCAATCAAAGTCTTAGTCTCTATGACTTCTTTTTCTATAGTCACCTTTGATCTTATTAGACTATGTGCTTTTCACACCAGATCCCGACTCCTAATATATCATATTGGCCCTCCTAGACTGGGTGCTGCTCTCACTAGCTCCTGATCTCTCGTATCGTTTATCTCCGATTGATTAGGTAGTTTGGTGTTTTATCAAAATCTTGTGTGTTTTGATCTATGGTTTAATGTGAAATAATATGACTCATTCAGCAAAATATGTAAAATATTTTTTGGAAGAATATATGGATCAAGTAATATGTGGTGGTATCATTCAGCAAAATATGTAAAATATTTTTTGGAAGTATAAATGGATCAAGTAATATCTGGTGGTTGAATTTTGGAGTCTGTGGTTGTTTTGGATCACCAAAGAATTGATCTTTATGGAATAAATCTGATTCAACACCATTTGGAATGTTCATAGGGTAAGATATATATAAGGGAACGTGTTTGGGTTGAAATATGGATGAAAATGATGTGTTTTAAGGCAAACAAGATTTTGGATGTCGACCCACTGCTCGACCTCCAACTAGCGTCGAGCGAGCGTTAGCTAAGTAGTCATCAGTATTTTTATTGTAATTTTTTTCTCCCGATATCGGATTGAGATAATTCAAAATGTTTTGGAAATATAACTCAAAGAGCTACGATTCTTATAAAATAGCCATGTCCAAATTTCAATGTTTCCTATGTAAAAAATGAATCGCAACTTGTGGTTGATAATTTGGAGCATGATTTATGCAATACTTTTACATTTTTTTTGACTTCTAATTGCATTTCAATGATCATATGTGGTCTTGATGAATATCTTGAACATCTTGGACTCTTTTAAGGCATATACTACCAATCCAAACTCTTTCAACTTTAATTAGGACTCAATAACTCATATTTTAACTTTGATTACAACTCGATAAACTCTTTATACAATTTAACTAGGACATGATTTTGACTAAGAACACTACCAATAACAAATTTGAAATTTTTTAAATTTTGCTAATTACAAAAATTGGACCCAACAAATATCATGCCTTTGGCTCAAAATTTTTAGATAATCAATTTGGGTTCATTTCATCCGCCACCCCGACTACGAAAATTTTATAAAATTATAGATTTGGTACTTAATTTTACCACAATTTCATCAACTCACTTCTTCATAATCAATTTTTCAATTTCAAAGTCATAGTATTATCATCAATTGGATAGCTTAAGCTTGCATCTTGTTCCATCATTGATAGATTTGTCATTTCGGTAACTGTAATTAATGGAAATTTTAGAGAAATTTTTTATGGTCATTTACACTATATTTTCCAAGTCAAATAGTGCTGAGGATTAAGAGCCTTACTGGCATCGACATCCTTAGTTAGGATTAAAGGAATTTTTGTCTCTGTCTGTCCAGAATCATGAAATTCAGCCATGATCTTGGAATTTCCAAATTATTGAATTTAGTTGCAGCCAACGAATATTGTGGATTTCGCCTTTTCAAGAGTAGATAATAGAATAGTTTTTACCTAAACCCGATTTTGATCAATCAAATTCGTATAGCTACATCCTTTACTTCAACAATTAGAATGTAGTTGTTGCTACCAATTTACTGAAAATATAGAGTATGCATTGACGGTAGTTGCGTACTTTATTTTGACTTCACACACTTGATAAGTTTATGTTGTGACCTCTTCGATCACAATTCACATACTTGATAAGTTTATGTTGTTTTAACAATGACCATTTATAATCAAGTTTGTGTTAATTATTATTGTTTATGATCAAGTATTTGTTATTTGTGACGAGGTCTGTGTTAATTGTTACAGTTTGTAACCAGACATGTGTTAATTGTGACTGTCGTGAACTGTAATGCATTGAATGTGGTATGCTATTTTATGACTATAATCGCAAATACATTATCAACATTTTTCCTTGTACAGAAAGTAGCTTAAATTCAGTTGATATAATATGTCACAAACATATTAGAATGTTAGACATGTGACTGTGATTCTGATTAAGTATTTCCTATCGTGCATAAATTAGAATGTTAGACATGTGGCTATAACCTTGATGACAAACAGATGCATGTGACTGTGACCTATAATTATTTGATCATGACCTTTTTTATGTCACTGTGACCTGTTCTACAAAATAAATCATAGATTGTGGCCTATGCAATTACTTGTATTTGACATGCAAATTTATAGTTTTTCTGTAACTGTGACTTCCATGTATCTTGATTGAAATATACGGTCACAAAATCAAATTTGAAGTCACAAACAAATAAAGAATTGGATGAAAACATATTTTCTCACTATATTAACAAATTTAATATGCAATTAAAATGCCTGTAATCCTCCACATAATGACCTAATCAAGCCCAGACCCAAACACATTTAACAATAATTATTTTACAAAACTAATAATAGATCACAGCAAGAAATTAGGTCAAAATTTTCATCTTGTATCCCTTACTTCACCATCTTGATCCCCTTGTCTTATTTACTGTTATATTGAAATCAGGTCACATTTTACCATAATGAGGTCACAAATTATCAAAATCAAGTCACATTTTACCAAAAGGAGATCACAAATTAAACATGAGTTTTTGTTGGTCACTATACAACATATATTGTGACCTTAACGTTTTGTATACATGTTATCTGTTAGTTTGTGAAATAATTTATCTGCATATGATTTATTTTGTGACATACGACACATATATTTACATGTATGTGACCTATATATTTATGTGATAGTCACTAATATATTTGATGACCTATAACCCATTATGTGTACAATACATTGAATATGTTAAATACAAACTAATCAAAGAGACAAAATTTCGCTAGCATGATACAACAAGCAAATTGACAAAATAATTGAAACAACCACAAATTCTTAAATATACAAATTAAATGATTCATCCACAAATCAAATGATATTCTACAACAAATCAAAAGATAGTCGTTCAACTATCTAAAAGTCAAGACAAAATCATTCAATTTCCTTATTTTTCCCTCCACCGTGACATGCCTAATCTGCCGATTTTAAATAATATCGAAGCAATGTCTATCGTCGCTCTACTTACTTCAAATGACATCGACATGTTCATAAGGTCAGTAATGTTAAATTTGCATTCATGCATGAATAAACGTCAAGATCAAATAGGAATTGCAATAATAATCCTGCACATTGTAGGAATTATTTTCTGGAATGTACTGCAAATGAATATAAAATAGGTCACAATTATAATCAACTATAATTCCCATTCTGAAATGACATGTAAATTAATAGAAAAATGGTTACAGTAGTAAACAACTAAGGTCACAATTGACTACAAGGTGTCATTCACCTCATAATATTGTGCCAAAATAGGTCACAAATTCACTTCATAAATATGCAATGTCCTATTATTTGGAATGTGATATATGTTACAAATGTAATGCTTTATGTCATAATCATCGAACATACGAAGAGCAATCACGTCACATTCAATGCAAAAATAAGATAACAATCATAGAACAATAGTAGAACAATCGAATCACAGTCAAACTTGGTCAATTTATAAAAGAAAAATAGTTCACAATAATAAATTAATTGAAGAACAATGAGGTCATAATCAAACATGATTGTACTAGAGAACATGGTCATAAATATCAAATAATCGAATAATAATCAAGTAAGAATTAGAGAAAAATTAAGGTCACAATCATAGAATAATTGAAAAATACAAATGTCACAATCAAAACAAAATCAGTTCGCAATTCAAAATCAGAGCATATTCAAAGAATAATAATAATTAAAAAAAAAAAAAAATCAGGTAACATATATGGTTTAACGTAATGAAGATGAAAAACACCCAATAACTTCAAAATTCAACTTGCCCATGAACCGAAACTTCTATAAAACTAGCATTAAACAAAAAATTTAACAATAAACTGATTTACCTTCTTGGAGATCGATTTTCGACATACCCAGAGCTTTTGGATTTTTTTTGGTCGAGTTTCTTTATTAAATTTTGTTCTTTTTCTTTCGTTGTGACTTTTTCCAACCTCATCTACTTTCTTCAAATGCGATTCATGATCTACACTCCTTGTTAACACCATCTTATAGTTGAATTTGTATAGATTTATGGTTAAAAAAGATTTGGAATATTAATTCGAAATATTTAACAAAATGCTGAACATTAGGAAATGAGAAATTGTGAGCAGACGGTGATGAAGTCTTCCAATTGTTACTCTCCCTCAATGAATGTAGATTAATCAGTTGAAGTAGGATCTATAATCTCCCTCAAACTGAATGTTGTAGAAAGAGGGTTTTGGGGGTTCGATTTGATTTATTGGTTCACATATTTTCTCTTTTGACTTTAAAGTTTTGGATCAGTAAGTTAATTCTTAACTATTTTCTGTTCCTCTTGATGATATTCTTTGAATTTGAGCTAATTTTCAGTTTAATGTATGCAGGGCAAGCATCGTGGGTAGGAAATAGAGGCAAGACGTAAATGAATCACTGGTTAAGAGTGAAAATTCTGGTACATTTTTCGTTTAGATTTTGATAAAATAAACCGAATTCAGTTTTTGTTTATTTCATTATTTGTTTTTGGGTAGTTATATTCACACAACATTTTTTATATCTGCACCACATTTTAATTATAAGAAAGATTTTCAAACTTTTGCATTTTTGTTCTTGACATTTTTTTCATCTAATTGTTATTCTTAACCTTCAATTAAATAAACATATTTTATCTTTAATAATGATTTTTATCCAAATATTCTACTAACGTGCATTGGAAAGAGGGGCAAATATTTTGTTTAAGTTATTTAAAAACACGAGAGATAAATATGTCTTTTTCATCGTCATAACAAACATTTTTAACGAAAATCGTCTCTATAGACAAGTTGTGAAAATTAATACAGGGTTGATAATAAGAATTCTTTTAAAAAAAGTTGAGAACTTAAATGTAAAAATAAGAAAAGTTTATAGATCTTCATTTTAATTAAAATGTGGTGTAGGTAACAAAAATTATGGTGCGAATATATTTACCTTTGTCTTTTCTATATATACGAAGATTCGCCATGTATTTAGACTAAAATGACATTTGGAGTTAGGATATATTACCATTTGAAAATTTTAAATTAGCTGAGACCCAATGTGCGGAATTATACAATTAAAAACAACAAGTCATTTTTTAATTGTTTCTTGATGGTTAGATCAAACAAATCAATTTATCCTAAATTTAAATACGTGCATGCATGAATACAAAAAAATCATAAATATTGCAAATGCATACACCAAAATACCTACTCATTGAGGTACACCATCGCTATTACTTTTAAGACCACCGTGATTGGATTCATAATCTGATCACTCTTCTTAACCTATACTTTCCTAGAAGTAGAATTAATGCTAGTCAATTGTGTCATCAGTTCGGTCAAGTGAGTAATTTGATTAGTAAGGAACTTAATTCGACTAGATATACTCTGACTTCTATTTCTATTCAAAAGTTTGTGACATCTAGGTCTTATGTGTTCAAACTCACCACAATTGTGACATGTAGGAGCAAATTTAGAAATAACCATATGTTTCATATTTTGAACCTTAAGTGGAGGAAATCTATGTTGTACAGATGATTTAGGTCCTTAGACATCTATATTCTTGGTCTTTTTCCCATTCAAGAGTTCGCGACTCTTAATTCTTATGAGTTCTACCTTACCACAATTGTGACACGTGGGAATGAACCTAGGAGTAACTCTAGGTCTCAAGTTTTGAGCCTTAGGCTTCGAGGCAAATACGAACTTATTGTTAGACGATGAAGTCGTATGAGAATTTGTTTCATTATCGTATAAATCTCCTCTATTCTCAATCGTTTTATTCTAACATATCACGTTATCAAATTTTTTTAGATCCCCTAGAAAATTATTGGAGTTGGGTGTTTGATTTTTCCAGATCACTCAAAAGAGATTTAACTTTAATATCTAAGGACTCGTTCTCAACTCTTAATTCATTCAAATTTCTAGTGGATTCTTCAAATTTGGCTACAAGACTCTCCTTTTCTAATTCAACATCATTCAATTTTTTAAAGACAGAATGATTCGCTTTTTTCAACTTAAGGCACTCCTCAAACAATTGTTCATAAGCCTCCCGAATTTTCATGTCACACTCAGATCCTAAATCAGAAATTGATGGACTCATCTCAACAAAAATTTGGGTCAATATCACTATTAATCTTTGATACCACTTGAAAATTTTAAATTAGCTGAATATTTAGACCCAATGTGCGGAATTAAACAATTAAAAGTAACAAGTCACTTTTTAATTGTTTATAGATAGTTAGATCAAACAAATCAATTTATCCTAAGTTTGAATACTGATAAGTGTATTTTATACACTTATTCGGGGCCTGAAATATTGATATTTGGTAGTTTTTTTGATAAAATATATCCTAAATTATTGTATTTTATGTTATATAGGTAAAACTCAATTGTTGAACATGGAATTGAAAGAAAGAAGCGAAAATTAGTTAAAAATGGCATAATTCAAAGTTTGAAGATCAAATTGCAAATTCAATAGTTGATTCAGACCACAAGATGATACTTTGAAGATTGTTAGGAGACAATTGGATGAAATTAGAACTCAAAAAGGAATGGAATATGAACAAAATCAATTTCAAATCGCACAAGTTATATTCCAAATTTTTAGTAGAACATTGAAACCGATTTTTGGCATAGTAAAATTCCGACTTGGAAAAATTCTATTTCTATCAAAGTTGTAATACCTTGAGTTATCTTTCCAACGCACTTTGAATTGCTTCAATCGGATATGAAAAAAGAAAGTTATGGCAAAAATACTAACTGTTGTGCAGAGACAAAAAATCCGCGCGCGAATACAACTTTCCTTATTCTATTAGAACTCTTTGGGAAACCAATTTGGACATGATTTTCAACCAATTTTCGACTCCTAAAAATACATAACAGTAGAATACATATAGAGAGATTTCATGTACTATATTATACTCCATACGAGTATGCATCAATTAAAAATACCTAATCAGTTAGGTATGCAAATACTCTTACCTTTAAGAGTCCGTGATCTATTTTATAATTTTTTAGATCACTTTTTTTTACCCAAACTTGCCTAGTGACAGGAATATGTCCGGTTATCCGTGTCATTAACTTGGTCAATTGACTCACCTTATTAGTAAGAAAGTTAAGCTGACCAACAAACTCCTGATTCTTATATCTAGTTAAGTTCCCACTTCTATGTCTATTCAAGAAATGATGACACCTAGGTCTTATGTGTCCTACCTCACCACAATGAAAACATGTAGGGATAAACTTAG
>CAIGRN010029797.1:0-11718 GCA_903798345.1 Fraxinus anomala
ATTAGGCAAAACATTTGATCAATCACTGCCCTGGTGTCACGGACCGCAGCTTCACTTAAGCCCCGTGACCCTATCGCAGCCGCAGTTTGCCCCAACTTCGACCGCACATTGTAAATATTAGTTTATTTTGAGTTGTAATTTTCATTCAATATAATAGTTTATTTCAATTATAAAATAGCTAGAAAATAGAAAAAATTTAGTATGATTCTTCGGCAAAAAGACGTCTACTCCTAACAGTTGGGTTTTTGTTGCTAAGTCTATTATAAGGTGTATTAGTTTTTCAAACAATCTTTCAAAGTTTCTAGTGTTCGCCCCCCTACACTAGCCAATTGTAATTTCCTGCTTTCGTCGATTGTAATTTCTTACTTTCAGTAATCAATGATCAATTTCATTTCAATTGTGTTTTAAAAAGCAATCAATGATCAAGTTTTCTTCAATTGTGTTTTAAGCTTTCAGCATTTTGTAATCAAATCTTCTTTCGTCCCGAAATGACCGAGAAAATGCGGAAGGTAGTCTAGCAGAGCAGACTATTACCGCACATTGTCCCTTTCTGTTCTAAGAATAAAGGCATCCAGTGAAACCTAGTGTTGGTCGTTGAAGTTTGAGGGGGTCGTTTGGCCCAACATATTCCTTTTTTGTTGTTTAAATCTTAGTGTCATGTCCTTATCCATGAGTAACAACATCAGTATTGTTGGAATTTAGTGTCGCTTTTTCTCCATTTAAATACTCGTATAGGGCAATATGGCGTAAGGATATCTAACTTGAACTTTTTATTCTCAATACCAATGACAAAGCAATCAATGATCAAGTTTTCTTCAATTGTGTTTTAAGCTTTCAGCATTTTGTAATCAAATCTTCTTTCGTCCCGAAATGAACGAGAAAATGAGGAAGGTAGTCTAGCGGAGCAGACTACTGCCGCACAGTGTCCATTTCTGTGATAAGAAGAAAGGCATCCCGTGAAACCTGGTGTTGGTCGTTGAAGTTTGAGGGGGTCGTTTGGCCCAACATATTCCTTTTTTGTTGTTTAAATCTTAGTGTCATGTCCTTATCCATGAGTAACAACATCAGTATTGTTGGAATTTAGTGTCGCTTTTTCTCCATTGAAATACTCGTATAGGGCAATATGGCGTAAGGATATCTAACTTGAACTTTTTATTCTCAATACCAATGACCTCAACGTGGAAGAATTTTTTTGATCTCCTTTTTAACCTAAAACGTAGTAGGGTTTGTTGGCGAGGTAAAAAGTCTATTTTAAACTTATTTGATCATTTTAACCCATAAAAGAAATTTTGAAAAAAAAAAATCTTAAATCATATACCATTGTAAAAATTACAAATATTTTTTGAAATTTTCCATATATGATTATATTGGTAAATAATTGCAATCAAAAGAATTATCAATAATTTGTAAGCGAAAAACTTTAAACGTTCAAGAACACGTTTTATAGTTTACTTAAGATATAACGTAACAATAAATAATTATTTTGCTCCTTTTTTCTTTCTTAATTCGTTGGATTTATCGTGTCAAACAAACATACAAATGAATTGAATCATTATCCGTCATTTAGTTGGTCAAAGAAAAACAAACTTAACTATCATTAAAAAAATATTTTGACATATTATGAACCTTGGAGAGTATGTTGCGGATGCTATTGATCTTTCTACCACCGACGCCCCCACCAAACATTATAATTACTGAAATGATACAAATAAATGGTTTATTCCATGGTCGAGGAACTGGATTCTATTCAATTTTTGCAACTTTCTAAACAAATTCTATAAAAATATTTCAAAATATATTTGTCACTTGCCTTTCCTAAGATCGAAATAAGTTATTTTACGGAATTTGTTGTTACTTCTAATTGCGTTGACTTTTAAAGTGTGTTTGATTGACATGGAAAATATATCTTGAAAAAGAAAAAAATTTCCTTTTTTTTGAGGAAAACAAAAACCTACTCCCCTCAAAGAATGTGATTTCCTTAAAACAAGGAAAAATAGGCATATTTTTAAAAGTTGAAAAATATTTTTGATGGAAAAAATAGCTATCAAACACGTCAATGTAGGAATTAGATAGAAAACTGATATTTTCCATGAAAAATAAATGAAATCAAACACACCCTTAATTATAATTACGTAAATATCTCATTCCTCTGGTCAAGAAGGGAGAAAGCCCGTAAATATAAATAGGAATACGTGTTAGTTTACATTTGTTAAAAATGACAGCAAATTAATTGGACTGGTGATTAAATTTAATATCTATAGAAAGACTTGCTATAAATGTACGAGGATTAATTATCGTGACACTGACTAATTGAAATACTGTAAATAAAGAGTGTCTGTCTAACCAAGAAATTCCCAGAAAAAAACTATGAACCCCACCCATGTAAGTTATTATTATACAAATTTGATCTACAAAATTATTAAAAAAAAAAAATTACAGAAATTGACTGATCAGAGCTAGCAAAAACCAAATTTTTCGATAAAAGAGAGAAAAATATCGAAGAAGATAAGCTTAATATAAATGAAAGTTTATACTCATTATAAAAAGAGTAAAAAAAATTTTATTTAAGCTCAATCAAAAATATTTTTTTATTTTTATTTTATTTTTTGGAATTACTCATTTTTGAACTGACATCTATAAGTCCCTAGAAACAAAATCCATTTTACTTTGTAACTGATCGAATCAAACTATTTTAACATGACATAGTATTTTTTGGTAATCTCAACAAAATTGAAATGATACAAAGAAAATAACTAAAACGTATATTTCAGAATGTCACATCATAAATTGCAAGTGAAGACTTTGAAAACACAATTTATAGTGAGACGTCTTGAAAGAAAACAATCTATATATATATATATATATATATATATATTTATTTATTTATTATTATTTTTTTTTGTGTGTGTATTGTATGGTTTTAATGTTCAATTAATTGATAAATCACCAGAACTTAGAAGACATGGGATGTCATTTCAATGTTCCCCACCGTTAGCCTATCAATTCTAAAATTTTGAAATTTGGTTGAATTGGATTGAATTGAACCGATTGAGATATTGTTCTCTTCTTTATTTTTCTTGTCTTGATGCAAGTTAAAGCATAAAATTTGTATGAATGTGTTCAACAATGAGCATCTTCTTTTAATTCTTTCTTTAATAAAAATCAGCTTGTTCAAAATTTTGTGTTCTTCAGAAATTATTAAAAATAATTGTTATCAATATGATTTAAAATGTCAACTTTACTCACCTATTTATCGAGAACATTTTAGGCATAATAGAGAGTATCTTTAAATTTAAATTTATTGAGTTAATTTTTTAATACCCTTCAAGAATACTCGCTATTTTACTTTTTCTCAATAAATATTTATTAATCTACCGTCGTCTTTTTATTTAAAAAGTCTAAATATAATTTTTTCAAACTTATTTTTAAGTATTGCAGAGAACATCTTTTATTTTAGAGTTTTTTTTAAGGTGTTCTCGTAACCCACCTGCACCGGCTGCTATTCAATAAATATATATTATATTTGTATGGTTTGAAGTTCAATAAATTCATTATGTAGCAGCAGAATTTGAAAGACAAGTTAGATGAAATATCATTTCAATGTTCGGAAAACCTATCAATTATGTTTGTCTAGAGTATACTTGTGGAAATTTGTTATACACACAGCATTGCAGAATATGGCCTCAACATTAAAAAATCTCCTTCCATTCCCAAAATATTAAAAAAAATAATCAAATTTGTTAAAATTTTGGAAAGGAGATATAGCCCCTGTTTGTTTGACATTATTTTAAAATAAAAATGATTTTTTTGACCATTTTTTTCAAATTTGTGGATCCTATCCTGAGAGAGATTGGTCAAAAATGTTAGTTAAGACCACTCCCCAATGATCAAAATTCTACATAAAATGCCAAACAAACGGGGGCATAAATAATATATAGCCCCTGTATGGGAGTGCTTAAACATTGCAAAAAATTATTTTTGGACCGTTGATTTGTGCAACGGTGTAATTTCCACCACATGGACTGACAGGAAGCATTTAGGTGTGCCTGCCTCCAACAGACAAAAAATTGATTTGATTGTTTCAAAATCACGCCCAAACAAGGTCTTAGTTAGATATGTTCGCACATGTGCTGTCCAAATAACGTATGTTTGTTTGGACATGTCATTTCCTGCGGTTGTGTCTTTTCGGACATAACTTTTCAAGACTTATAAATAGGTCTTGTTGGTGGGCACAATTTCATTGATTTACATCGTTTTTTCGTACCCTTTGCACTATTGTCATCCTTGCATGTTAACGTTTTGATGCAATTCATGGATTCTTGATAGATGGCATGCATAATCTACTCGATTTTTAAACATATATGTCGCACTTAACATTTTGAAACTCTTTTTGGTGTGTGCACATGTGCTCCGAGCGTATCAACTTGATATATAAAGCTATAACTAACTCGTTTTAAAATAGATGTCTAATTATATTAGGTTTTGATATTTGTAACTTTGCCTTTTATGGCACGAGGTGGGACCTTCAAATTTGGAAATACTTTATAGCTAACACGTGAAGTGTACGAGCTCAACAACTCTCACCTTAACTAATTTCGCTTCTAATTTAGAATTAAAGCCCTAGCTAGTATTTCAACTTACATCATTTTTCTAAAATTGGCAATAGCATATCTTGCTACGCAATGATCACATTAGCTAGATTGAAAACAAAGCTCTCGTTTGGCGTGGTCCAAAAATTAAAATTAAAATTAACAATTAATTTAATCACACATTTCACGAAATCCACAATTAATTAATTTATCAAAATTTTTTTTTTTTAACTTTTCAACTTTTTTCAAAGTTAATTAAAATTTTGATTTTAGCTACATCAAACGGGAAAATGTAAGCAATTTTTTTCTTGGAAATGAAAAACCAAAAGTTGGAGGCAGGAGGAATAATTTTGACTTGAAGGTTGCAATTTTCTCTTAATTTTGAGGAAGAAACCTTGTTTGGCCGATGAAACCCAGCCGTTGGACTTGGGAGGGGTGACCAAGCAGAGGATGTTTGGCTAAGCTTAAAAAGCTAATTACGAGCAAATTTATGTAAAAATAAATAAATAGGTTCTACAATTACTAATTATCTGAGCTGTCACATAAATGGATTTGGGCTTTGTTTGTGATATTGTCTGGTCCATCGCATTTATTTCCTCTTTCATTCTAAATCATCCAAATATAAATTTAGGTTTAACCCTTATTAATATTAGCCGATGGCTTTAGACACGTGTCCACATACATTGTATGGCCGGCGACGTGGCCGGAATATGACCGGCGGGGACTGCCACATTGTCAGAGTTTTGTAGGTGAGAAGTTATTGTCATTGGTGTACACAAACCGCGCACTTTGATTTGTAGTTGGAATAGTTTTAAACTTTTTCCTGTGGTGTTTGAAACCAAAATACAGAGAGTCGTTCTCTCCCTACCATTCTTTCATTTCCCTCTATATATATTCATTGCTCTGTTTCTTTCTCCATTGCCTTTTCTTTACTTACATGCATTCTTCTGCTTCTGTTTTCTGCTGATTACAGAGGCAGAAAAGGGAGAAAACAGAGCTTATTTTGGGTTTTTTTCCTAACATTTCTTAACCAGATCCTGATTTTCTAACAATTTCATCTGTTTTTCTCCAAATATGGAACGAATTTCGTCGACAACCCTTCTACCAGACACATTTGTGGGTGCAAGAGATGATATTACAGGGCAATTTATGATCATTTGGGATCAAATGAAAGCACCATTGATTGCACCTTTGCTTAGAATTTCTCTGCTTTTCTGTTTGTTGATGTCAGTAATGTTGTTCGTTGAAAGGGTGTATATGAGCATTGTTATTGTTCTTGTAAAAATATTTGGAAAAAACCCAGAAAAAAGATACAAATGGGAGCCTCTAAAAGATGATTTGGAGCTGGGAAATTCAGTTTATCCCACTGTTCTCATTCAAATCCCAATGTTCAACGAAAGAGAGGTCATTTTTTTATTTATTTTTTTGGCATTCTTTTCTTCTTTATTATGCACATTTGGGGTTAAACTCTTTTGTATGCATGTACAGGTGTATCAATTCTCAATTGGAGCTGCATGTGGCCTTTCCTGGCCGTCTGATCGTATTATAATTCAAGTTCTCGATGATTCAACAGATCCCATTGTCAAGGTAAATCCCAGATCATTCAAATATATCATTTTTCCTATTTTGTTTGTATGTTTTCTTGATTTTTCTCTGTTTTGCATGCCATGGAATTTATAGAATATGGTGGAAATGGAGTGCCAAAGATGGGCAAGCAAAGGGATAAATATTAAATACGAAATTCGGGACAACAGAAATGGATACAAAGCAGGGGCACTAAAACAGGGATTAAAGCACAACTACGTAAAGCACTGTGATTATGTAGCCATATTTGATGCAGATTTCCAACCTGAACCAGATTTTCTACGGCGAACAATCCCCTTTTTAGTGCACAACCCAGAACTTGCTCTTGTTCAGGCTCGTTGGAAATTCGGTAATTTTTTGATCCATCAACATTTTACTGATTGTTAGAGTCGACTGAATAAATTATTTTCCACGTCGTTTTATTTACACAAAGATGTGTAACTAAGGGCAGGTTTGATAGGCCCCTTGTTTTCCATGAAAAAATGGAATTGAAATAACATTTTCCACTTTTGCCATATTTGATAGTCAAAATTTCCATTGAAAATATTTTCCTCCCACCTTCCACGTACCTTTTTCCATGTTTTTATTGAATTGGTTTTCCTACCACTTTGGTTGGAAAATGGTTCCCCAATTATTATTATTATTTTTTTTGTGGCAATGAAAACAAATTTTATAGACAATTGTAAAATTTTTTTTTCCCTTTAATGGGTAATTTTCATGGAGAATAAAGTCAAACGAACACCAAAAGATTCAAAATTTCAACATTTTTCAGTGAAAAATTATATCAGTCAAATACAATTAATTGACGATTCTCAAGAAAACAATTCTAGGCAATTCAATTCCTTGTAATTCATTTTATTTCCACCCAAATTTCATTTTTGCAATCAAACGGGCCCTAATTGTTATTATCTAGAGCTTACTATACTAGTTCTAATATGCTACAACTTGTTTCAATCGATTTAATTGAGATATTTCAATAATTATGTATTTTTTTTTCAAATCATTGTGTCATCTAAAAATATGTGTTAATCATTATCCCGTCCTTGTATGTCTTTATTGCGTCAACTAAAATGATATGTTCAGATTGTATATGTATAATAGTGCATGTTTAATATATAGTATTATCATGTTCTATCTAATTTATTTGCCAAATATGGCGATAGTGTATATGTGAGACAGTTGTGTGATGAGGGGACCATTCAGAAGTGTTGGGATTCAAAGTGTTTGGTTTCTTGATGGGAGGACAATTAGATTTTTTTTTTAAAATGCTGTGCCAAACAAACCCTTAAATATAATCCCCCACCTCACAAACTCTGCTCTTTTCTGACAAAAGCTGTCGTGTCCATCAAAATTATCCAATTAGGAACTGCTAGATTTGCTGCCATGATTGTCAGAAAATCCTATATTCTCCAAAGGGGTGGGACTTATTAATCAAGACAAGGCTATATTTGTCTTTTAACAAACCCCGTTCTTGTTCTTACTTCTTGTTGCCAGCAATTGCTGTGTATATGATTGACTGGTGGACCTTTAAAATTTAATTTCTTCAACAGGGTTTTGTGAATTGTAATAACATAAATAATTTAGTTGGTCCATTAAAAGATATATTATGGCTTTTGGGTCGTTTTTCAGTAAATGCTGATGAATGCTTGATGACAAGAATGCAAGAAATGTCACTGGACTATCATTTTACAGTGGAGCAAGAAGTAGGATCAGCCACCCATGCTTTCTTTGGCTTCAATGGTAATAACCATTGCAATCTATAGGTGCTTTTTATTATTTTTAAATTTATTTATTGTAAATAACACTTAATTCGTTTCTGTTCGTAAACTTATAGGGACTGCTGGTGTGTGGAGAATTGCTGCAATCGACGAAGCTGGTGGATGGAAGGATCGGACAACAGTTGAGGATATGGATCTTGCTGTCCGAGCTAGTCTCAAAGGCTGGAAATTCTTATACCTTGGCACTCTCATGGTACCTAGATGCCTAGTACTTTTGCTAGTTTTAAGAATAATTTTCAACTTATTATTCATCTCAATAGTTCGATAGTGTGTACTAAACAAGTCCTGTGTGTACTATATAGAAGAAAATGTTGTCACCAGTTCTTATTAGCCCAAGTTACGTTTCTATGTTTGAATTTCTCTTTTATTTACAGGTAAAAAATGAATTGCCAAGCACATTCAAAGCCTTTCGCTACCAACAACATCGTTGGTCATGTGGTCCTGCCAATCTTTTCAGAAAAATGTTCTCAGAGATTGTAAGAAATAAGGTTAGTTTTTCAACAACTGTTTCCCAAAAACCATGTGTTAGTCTTGCAATTGAGTACTATATTGAACTGTTCTTTTCTTGTTTTTCACTGCTATTTCTTGCAGAAAGTATCTTTTTGGAAAAAGGTCTACGTAATATACAGCTTCTTCATGGTCAGGAAGATCGTAGCCCACATAGTTACGTTCGTGTTTTACTGCATTGTATTGCCTGCAACTGTATTAGTACCTGAAGTTGAAGTTCCGAAGTGGGGATCAGTTTACATACCTGCAATCATTACCGTACTCAATGCTGTTGGAACTCCAAGGTTTGTCTCTTCGTGAGCTCAAGTATCGGTGCAGTTAAATCTGTTATTTGTAAGCAATTTTCATTGATGTTGGTAAGTTCTAATGTTTTTGTAGATCACTTCATTTGCTGGTATTCTGGATTCTTTTCGAGAATGGCATGTCATTACACCGGAGTAAAGCTACCTTCATCGGCTTGTTGGAGGCAGGGAGAGTGAATGAATGGGTTGTCACTGAGAAACTTGGGGATGCTCTCAAGTTGAAGTCAGCTGTAAAAGCTTTTAAACGACCTCGATTTAAGATTGGAGAAAGGTATCTATCTATCTCTATATGTACACACACACACAAATATTACTTAAGCACCTTCAATTAAGCACATTGTATATTATTTGTTCAATCTATGATACCTCAACTGAAGCTAAAATTGTCGTATATTGTCAACAGAATCCATTTGATGGAGCTTGGGACTGGTGCATACCTCTTCTTTTGTGGTTGTTACGACTTGGCATTCGGGAAAAACCACTATTTTGTCTACCTCTTCGTTCAAGCTGTTACCTTTTTCATCATGGGATTTGGTTATGTCGGAACCTTTGTTCCCCACTCATAATTAGTACTACGGAACTGCTCGACTGATCATCTGCTGTTCGTTACCATGTGCTTGCCTCTTCTCTTTTCAGCACGACGTTAAAGTGGCATCTTCAGCAATATCGATCCTTTGCAGTTTTTTTGCCGTTCGGAGAAAGAACAAGGTCATCCTTTTAGGTTAAGCATAAGAATTCAAGCTGTGACTTGAATGATTTGAAAAGTGAATTACAGAAACATAAATGGGAGAGCACATTGTTTTTTGTAGCAGGTAATTTAGAATGATTGTGAGAGAATTGCTAGCAGAATTTTACCTTTTTTTTTCTGTTTTAAGTAAGAATTTGATCAAAAAATAACCTAGATGGAATTAATGTATTTTCTTCAATTTCTTTTAAACATAATAAATCCATTCGGGAGAAATGCAGCAAAATAAAATAATTATCTCTTGTTATGCAAACATAGCCCCTGTTTGGTGGCATTTTTTTGAAAAAATATTGTTTTAAATAATGATTTTTTGGAGAATGCGTGGTTAAGAATCAGGAAATTTTTGAATTTATGTATCGAATATTTTATTGTTTGAATATATGGTTGAAAATGAATATGTAGAATTTTTTTTAAAGAATGGAAGACAAATAGGGACTTAATACTAGACAATCAAATAAAGCATAGACAATTAATACAAGCCCCCCATTAAATTATAATTTTCTTCTTCTTATTAACCGCACATATTTTAATAAAATAATATGACATGTAAATAAAGGAACTTTTACTTTTTTTTAAATCATACATTCATCAAAAAATTACAATCCCTCTCATTATAACGTGGATTAATGGGGCCAAACTCGCGCTTAACAATACGAGGAATTATCAACATGCACATTAAGCTCTTGTTTGACCCCAATTTTTTAAAACTCAATTTTTCACAAACTCATTTTAACAATACATTTTGCTCCTGTTTAGTGGAGATTTGGTGGAAATGAAAATTCGGATTTTAATTTAAATAAAAATTAATAATTAATTTTAACTACACAATTTATGAGATTCACAACTTTTCAATCATACATCATCAAATTTTATCAAATTCTACTAAAAATCTGATTTTAGTTCTCACCAAAAGAAACTTTATAAGATTCATAATTTTTATTAGCTTTTCAACCACACGCAAACCTTGGCTGAATATGTATCAAGAGTTTTTGTGGGATTCAAAGCATTTTGGAGAAAATATTTTTGGCATGTCAATAATAATGCATCATCTATGAAAGAACAAAATAGCGTGTTGTGTTGTTTAGGTTAGATCTCACAAAAAAATGAGTCCATCTTCGGACCGGACCAATGAATTCACAGATGATTTTTTTTTTTTTTTTGGAAATTGTAGTCACGGTACCAAACCTTTAATTTGGACCATCGTGGGTACTAATCCTTTCAAAAATTTGCACTTGAAGTCCAAATGGATGGAAATAGTTGGTTGACTAGAGAATTAGAGTTTGGCTTATTTTGACCAATTTTTAAAATGGCAACATGATAAATTTACATTTTTCGCAAAAAATAAAATTATATTAACTAATAACAAAAAACCAAAAACAGAAAATAAAAACCAAAACCAAAACCACCCACCCCCACCATCTCCTCTACCCCCCAACCCCATTCCAACCCTTTACCCCAAAATCATCGCTACCAACCTGACAATGCCTCCAGCATCAACACCACCTCCTCCACGACATTGACGCTAAATTTTGCTATCCACACTAACAACTTAACCATTTTCGCCGCCTCGCTCAAATTTCTATCCAAACTAAACCAAACATCCTGGGCTAGAACTATACATTGCATTTTCCATCTCCACCACCTGCAACTTAGTGCCTCTCCACTGTTGGAACCACACACCCTCCCATATCATAGTTCTCCATCTCGCGATAGCGTCTCATCACACCACTTCATTCACCACTAATACCACCACCTACTAAACACTAACACCACCATTATCACTGTTACAGTAAGAACCCACTAACACCTCCACTTCCAGTTGAATCCAATAACATCACCGCCTATTGAACCAACACAGTAATAATCCACCACTAATTCCCCAGAAATCAACAGATGAAGTCTCAAAAAGATATTAACATAAATCAACTAATTACACCTGCTTCATCTGTCTTGTTGGCCACAAACACAATACAATCCATCACTATTTTGCTAGTTGTTCAATGTGGCCAAGTGTTACAGTTGATGATTTGGGTTTCCATTGAAAAAGTCTAGATCTGGGACGGGATCGATTATGTGGTTGAGAGATGAATCGAAAAATTCTAAATCTAGGATGAGATCAATTATGAGGTTGATAGAGAATATGAGGTCTACATTGGCACGATCGATGGTGGTTGGTGTGGCAGGTGTGGATGTTAGCTAGGTGGCGATTTTGA
>CAIGRN010029817.1:0-15195 GCA_903798345.1 Fraxinus anomala
GGTTCGTACATGGTTGGTCATTCTCATGGTCGTGGTTGTGGACGTGAGTATCCTACCGTTGAACATTATTACCACTTTGATATCTTCAATAGAGCCATAGATTTTCAGATGATATAATTAAATGCAAAATTTAATGTGACATCACTAAAACCCTGTTCTTTAAATGCGGCTTTGAATCCAAAAAATTCTTTTGAGCCATTTAACATGGATAATTTTTACAAGATTGTGGAGAAGGTTTATCCTCAAGATTTTGCACAACGATATATTTATTTTTTAAAAGTTGAGTTATAACATTATGAGAGTGATGTGATTTTTGTACCTTGATTTCAAATACCTACACTTTCTGATTTATATCGAGAATTGGTTGCAATTAGAAAGTCGGATACTTAAGTTAATTTGACTAAATTGATTTGTTCGATATAGACACTATCTGATTCAACGATGATCATGGAACGGTCGTTTTCATCAATGGAACATGTAAAGACAGAAATTCCTAATAAAATGGATACGATTTTCTTGTTGATTGTATGATATTTTATATTGAATGAGAATTTACTATGAATTTTGGCTTAGATTTTATTATATATGAATTTTATGTTTAAAATATCGTCGGGTACAACTATAATCGGTAATGTTATTGTTGACATATGATTGACCTCATAGTTTGATTATAACAAACAAATTGTTTTTTATATGTAACATTTGAATTCGAATTTTCATAGCTATTGTTCCAAAGTCGATCTGTTGGAGATAAAAAAATTGCTACCAAAAGACTCGCAATTAATGATTAATGAAAATCGAGATGGAAGCCGAACATTCACGTCAAATCGATCAAAGACAAGAACAAAACAAGAATTCATGTCTAACCGATCGAAGATATTAGATTTAGATATTTTGGATTCATAAGTAAAGGTAAAATGCTTTAATCGTTAGCAATGAATCATTATAAGCTCAAAAGATAAATTTTTATGCACAAAAAAAATTACTTCATAAAAACGCTTGCATAAAAATTAATTTTCAAAATGTAAGAATTTTAACTTTATATTTAAACATTTTACAAGTATCACTTGAAAAATTAAGTAAAAACGCGTTTCAAAAACCTACATTTTCAAAACAATCAAGAAAGAAAAAATTCGGGAAAGTACTGTCGAAACGGACGTCTGGTCAAATTTTTTATTGTTCTTAATTTTGACGCATAACGGCCAGTTAGGTTGTCCGATTCAATATGTGGACGTTAGGATGGGTTGTCCAATTGATTAGAAAATCTGGCGTTTTGACTGCTATATATAGCATTTCACTGTGCATTCAACACAACACTTTTTAAGAGCATTTAAGTGAGATATTTTTGAGCAAAACTATATTGATCTTACATTTAATTTATCTTTATTAAATCATTTACTTTGAAAAACTTTTTATTAAATTAATTTTTGAAAATTATTCTACTTATCAAATTTTTTCTCACCTAACACTTGAGTTTCATTCATTGTTATTTATTAAAGTGTAAGCATATTTCTCTCTTGGTATTTAATTTATTAAGAGAGAAGTTTAAAATTGTAAAATTAAATTCCTTTAAATTTGTGGGTCGTGTTGAGGTCCCGTGAAACTAAATATTGTATAATGATCGGTACTCCTTATTAAGTCACTGAAAGTATTGTAAAGGGTTGAATTGAACTACGAGTCAATCAATATAATGAAAAGGCTTTATTCGTGCCGGAGAGCTTGGTAACGGAGGACGTAAATCATTGTTTTAAATTAAACCTCCACAATTATATTGATTGCTTCCTCTTCCTCTTTCTCCTTGTACTTATTGCTTTTATATTTGCGCTTATTATATGAATTTATCTATTTAGTTTTTACTTACTCAAATTTAAATTAATTTTTCGAAAAGTTTTAATAATAGATTCATCCCTCTCTTGATTAGTTATTCTCGGGCTACCAGTTATATTGCTGATTTTTTTTTTGTTATACATGCTTTTTATTCGTATATTAATTTTTAAAATTTTTTGCCTCTAGTAACGTTAATTCTTGGCTTCATCCCTGTCTATACATATGTCCATCTTGTTCCAATATCAATTTAATTAGAACTTCCAGATATATTAGGATTGTTAATTTCAAATACAAATCAATTTAGAAGTTAAATTATGGCATGGTCAAAAGTTGGCTCAACTTTGTCATGTAAGAAAATTAAACGCGTACTTCCAGCCATGTTATTCAATATTAATGAGAATATGCAGTAGAAATTAAGCCTGACACTACCGACAAGCCTTCCACCAATACCCACTTTATAACCTTTTTATTTGATGGAAATAAATATACATGACTTTCAATTTAAGAGAGAAAACACTGCCGGGAATTTTGTACCGGTTAGGCTAAGAATCCTTTGACATCTTTATATAGGAAACCACTAAATAACTTCCATCCATCATAGAAGTCTGTGATTTTCTCCACAATAACTCCCCTTCAATAAATGGGAAGTAATTATGACAAGTATTTACTCACCATTAAATTAACTTATCTTTGAATTAATGTGACCTTATTTTTAAGATTGAATATGTGACCATACACGATTACATTCTCCCACTTAGTCCATATATTCAACAACTTTAAGTGAGTACTTTATATGGACATATCCTGAAACTGTCAGTAATTTACTCAAATAAAAAAATATAATACTTGAATTATGGCTATCATGTTTTAACAATCAAACGTTTTCTTCCATGTATTACAAGTACGTTTACTTTTAAAAGAGTACTTTACTTTATGAATGAACTTCCTATAAGTCATTCAAGGTCCAAACTTTAATAATCACAATGGATATCCATTACAAACTTTAAGTGCACTAACAAAATTGTTTCAAATATAGAAACAACAATCTTTAAAATAAGAATTAGAGTACCATGATTGATCACGCAATTCCCATGTTCTCGACATGAGCTTTATAAACTCTAGCCGGCAATCTCTTAGTCATGAGATCTGCTTTGACATGCTCAATATTCACTTCATTTTTCTTTATATAATCTCTAACAACCAGTTACTTTATGTTGATATATTTTCTTCGACTTCGACTTTAGATATTCCTTGAAAAGAAAATTGCAGCCAAATTATCACAATAAATCTTCAAAGGCTTCTCTATAGTATTATAATTCTTAAGCGTTTGACAAAATTTCTTAACTATAATGCATGTATTGTAACTTCATAACAACCAATAAAATCTGCCTCCATGGTAGACGATGCAATTATAGTCTGCTTACTGCTTCTCCAAGAGACAACTAATCCAGCTAGAAGAAAAATGTACCCTGAAGTTGACTTCCTTGTGTCTACAAATCTAGAAAAATCTGAATCAGAATATCCAACAACTTTAAGAATATCAAAATGCTTTTATATGAGTCTATAGTCTTTAGTTCATTGAAAATACCTCATCACTTTCTCGCAGCTCTCCAATGTTCTATATCCGGATTACTTTGATATCTACCTAGTACACCAACTGCAAATACAATATTGGGTCTAATACAAACTTATGCTTGCATCAAGCTACCAACAATGGAAGCATAGGGTATAGAAGCTATGTGATATCTTTCCAATTCATTAACTGGACACTATTTCTGACTGAATTTATCACTTTTAACAATGAGTGCTATACTCAATGCACAATCTTTCATTCAGAATCTTTTCAAAACCTTTTCAATGTAGGGCTTTTGAAACAATCCTCATGACCTTTTAAATCTGTCTCTATGAATCTCTATGTCAATGACATAAGAGGCTTCATCCATATCCTTCATTTCAAGATTTCGGTTAAGTTGTTTAGTGTCATATACCAAACCCAAATCACTGCTTTCAAGTAAAATATCATCTACATATAGGATTAAAAAAATATATTTGCTCCCATTGACTTTAAGATATATACACTGATCAATGATATTTTCTATAAACTCATATGAAGTAACAACATTGCAAAAATTTAAATACCATTGACAAAAAGCCTGTTTTAGCCCATATATAGATTTTCTTAATTTGCAAATCATGTTATTACCTTTATTATTAGTAAATCCTTCAAGTTGTTTCATGTACACTTCTTCTTCAAGATTTCAATTCAATAATGCCATTTTCACATTCATGTGATGTACCTCTAGATCAAAATGGGCTACTAAAACTCTTATAATTCTAAATGGATCTTTTTTAGAAATCAAAGAAAACATTTCATGATAATTGATACCTTCTTTTGAGTGAAACCCTTGGCTACAAATCTAGCTTTATATCGTTCTATATTGCCAGATAAATTTCTTTTGTTCTTATAGACCCATTTAGAGCCAATGGTTGTATGTTTATCTGATAATTCAACGAGATTCCAAAATTTATTTTTAGCCATAGATTCAATCTCTTCCTTCATGCATCATACTAAAAACTTGAGTTTTCTTCTTCAATGGCTTGTGAAAATGAGCTACCATCATTATCAAGTCCAATTCATGTATCAGACTCTTGAAGATATACAACATAATCACTGAAAATTGTTGGTTTCTTTATTCTTGAGGATCTCTTAATACCTACAACGTTAGCAATAGGTTCTGCATTGAGTGGCGATTATCGTTTTGCGCTTTCCTCATGCAATAACGATTATTCTTGAGTTAATTTATTTCCAATTGCACTTGAGTTCTTTCTTTAAAAATGAATCAATATACCTTGATTGGAAGATGATCCAATTGATTCGTTAATTTCCTAAAAATCAATATTTCTAGGAAATTCACTCCCACTCATTTCATTATCCTCTAGAAATATTGCATTTCTAGTTTTAACTATTCGTGGAGTGTGCGAAGGACAATATAATTTATAATCTTTGGAGTTCACAGGATAGCCTATGAAATATCCACTATCCATCATCGAGTCCAATTTCTTTATGTGAGGATTATAAACCCCCACTTCAACTGAACAACCTTAGATGTGTATGTCTCAAACTAGTCTTTCATCCATTCCATATTTCAAATGGTGTTTTAGGAATTGCCCTAGATGGAACCCTATTTTACATATACATTACAATTTTTAAAGCTTCACTCCATAAATGTAATGAGAGACTTGAGTTGCGTATCATGCACCTAACCATGTCCATTAATTTTATGTTTTTTCTTCCAGTTACACTATTTTATTGCGGTGTGCCTGTCATTGTATATTCGCTACAATGTCTTGTTTCGCTAAAAATATAGCAAATGGACTGGCATTTGTCCATTTTCTGTTTATCCTTTGTAATATTCTCCACCCTTATCCGACCTTATAATTTTGATTTTTCTTTGCTTTTGTTTCTCAACTTCTGCTTTATAATCTAGAAGGTATCTAGTGCCTCATCCTTATGATTTAGAAGATATAGATACATATATCTTGAGTGGTCGCTATGAATGAGATAAAATATCTCTGACCATTTAGAGAAGGAGTGAAACAAGGTCCACAAATGTCTGTGAATAATGTCTGAACTCCTTTTGGCACATTTAGTGGTCTTGTTTGTCTGCTTTCTCTTTATGTAGTCAATACAAATTTTAAAATCAGTAAAGTCAATAGATGGTAAAACTCTATCATTTACTAATCTTTTGAGTCTATGGAGATATGTCAAAATCTCCTATGACACAATTCAAATGAATTTTTTTTACCATACAATACTTGTTGCCAATACTACTATTATGTACGTCAGAAAAATTGCATTCATAAGTAGGATTCAAATCAAATTTATATAAATTACCAACCAAAACACCATGTTCAACAAAAACTGAATTTTCAAATAAACTAAAAATTCCATTTTTAAATAAAAAATTTAAAGTCTAACGGTGCTAGTTTTGAAATAGAAACTAAATTATAAGAATAAGTTAGAACATAAAAAATATTTTTAAGATCCAAATGAAAACCAGTCTTTAAAATTAATCTACAAATTCCCACATTTTTAACAATTGATTTGAATCAATTTCCAGAATAGATATTTTGCTCATTTGGTTATGGTTTGCTTAGGTCCAAAAAGTCATGCATAGTATTGGTAATGTGAATTATAGTAACAGAATCAATCTACCACGCATTATTTGGAACATTAACAAAATGAGATTAATGACATAAAAATGAGATAAGAGTACCATTATTTTCAAGCCATTTCTTATACTTGAAGTAGTCCCTCTTTATATGCCCTTTTTTTTCTTGCAAAAGAAACACGTCCTTATTGCCCTTCTGCTTAATTGGCATTTTGTTCTTCATTTTAGGATCATATTTAGTCTTGTTCTCATTTAATTTATAATGAGTTGTTAGATAAGCAGTTTTCAACTTTTCATGCTTTAGCCTCACCTTCTTTTGAACATACATTGTCCTTTTTTTATCATGCTTTGGCCTCTCTTCCTTTTGAACGCACATTCACGATCCCTTTTTTCTTATGTATTATATGATATTTTAAATAGACTATACTCCATAGGGAGAGAGTTCAGAATGAGATGAATAAGGAATGTTTTGAAAATCTCTATCTCGAGGGATTTAAGACGAGCAGCAATATCTCTCATTTCCACTATCACACATTTAGAATTGTCAAACTTCATGCCTCAAAGCCTCTTTATTAGGGTGTTGGCTAAAATTTTGTTTGATACCATAACCATGAACATCCTTGTGGTAAAAGCCATCTAAAACAAAGTCTTGGAGAAAGGCTTGGTTCTTGAGGAAAGAACCTCCACAAAGAAGAAACATCTTAAACGCTTACTGTTAGCTCAAAGTCAAATACTCGCGATGAGTTCCACTCACCATGGATCACAAAGTAGAAATAAGAAGCAAGAAGCTTCAAAAGAAGATGTCATCCGTACAAATGTGAACATGCGTCGTCCCCATCACCAACATAGATGAGGTGGTACCACCGCACTCTTAGCCAGGGAAGTAGGGAAAATGGCCATGAATATGAGAAACATGGCCCAACAGAACGCGACCATGCAGCAGTTACTCATGCAAATACACCAACAAGTAGGATATCAAGCGTCTTAGCATGGAATATTTCCCCAGGAGAATGACACTATAGCACATCCTCAAGCGCATGGGAGAAATATCAGCCCAGCAGAGAGGAAGATGGAAGTAGACACCTTCACTAATTACGTTACAAGCCGACCCGATAATAACATACCGTAGGAGGGTAACTTTCCACCAGAATACACTCAAGAGCATGAACCTCGAAGGTCTAACAACATTTTTGACCGAATCAGACCCTCAAAGCCTAGAAATAGGTCCCATCAACCATCCCCTGTTCAAAGAGGACAAGAACAATACCATGAATACGAACCTTAATGGATTCTACCTCCGCCTAGAAATAGGTGAGAAAGAAGAGACGAGGTGAACTTGAGAAATCAAACAGAAACGTCACAACCCCTTGTTATCAGGCAGAGGAAAATGATTCTGATAGTCTATGCAGATTATTTGAGTTGGATGATGATGACGAAAGCTTGCCTTTCTCCCAAGAGTTGAGAAGTGCCCCAATTCCAAGTCACTTTGTGCCTCGAAGATACCTAAATACGAAGGGAAAAGTGATCTTGCAAAGCACCTCAACAACTACAAGACCCACATGTCTCTACGAGGATCCTCCATAGCGCTAAAATGCAAAGCTTTTCATCTCACTGTAATGGGGACTGTAGAAATTTGGTGCAGCCGTATCCTAGTTGGCAGCATCAGAAATTGGCCAGACCTCAAAAAGGCTTTTTTAAACCAGTATTTGTTTAGTAAAGAAGGGAAAGCCCCCATCTAATAGCTGTAAGACATGAGGCAGCAAGCAGGTGAAACCTTGAAAAGCTACTTGGCTCATTTAACAGATGAAATAACCTATTGCTAACAAGTTACGGATAAAGAGACCCTTTCTACCATAAAAGGAGACCTCAACATGAGCATCCTATTCTAGAGGGAAATCCTCAAATGCATAATCTCCTTCTCCACCATCGCTACTCAATCCATCACCTACATGCCCCGACCTGGCGATGGAACTTCGAGACCCGTTACTTTAATTCCCGACGACGGTGTCGGTCCACTCGTCACCGATGCTGTCGAGCAGGTCATGGAGGCCATATATGCCCTTGTCTACTTCCAAAAGTACAAGGTCCATGGCGATGCCAAGAGTGTACCTCTCGAGGTGATGGACTCGATTAGGAAGAACAAAGTTTGTCTTAAAGGAGGGTTGAAGACTCACGTCGGGGGAGGTGTAAGCTCTTTGAACGTGCTCTTGAGGAAAGAGATTGATCTCTATGCATCGCTTGTTCATTGCTTTAATCTGTAGGGACTTCCAACGTGCTACCAGGATGTGGATATTGTCGTGATTCGGGAGAATACTGAAGGTGAATATTCAGGGCTTGAGCATGAGGTTGTTCCCGGTGTTGTTGAGAGCCTCAAGATGACTACAAAATTCTGTTCAGATTATATTGCAAAATATGCCTTTGAGTATGCTTATCTCAATAATCGGAAGAAAGTGACTATAGTGCATAAAGTAAACATAATGAAACTTGCAGATGGTCTGTTTTTAGAATCCTACCATGAAGTTGCTAGCAAGTACCCCAGTATCTAGTATAATGAAATCATTGTGGATAACTGTTCTATGCAACTTGTTTCAAAGCCAGAGCAATTTGATGTTATGGTAACACCTAATCTTTATGGGAATATGGTCTCAAATAAAGCTACTGGTATTGCTGGAGGTACTGGTGTCATGCCTGGAGGCAATGTGGGGGCTGATCATGCCATTTTTGAGCAAGGTGCTTCAGCAGGAAATGTAGGAAATGAGAATTTACTGGACCAAAAGAAGGCAAATCGTGTGTCTTTGCTTCTTTCATCAGCTATGATGCTGAGACACTTGCAATTTCTTTCATTTGCTGATCAACTAGAGACTGCGGCGAAGCGCGTAATATCAGAATGAAAATATCGGACAAAAGATCTAGGTGGAGACAGCACCACTCAACCACTCAAAAAGTTGTGGACGCTGTCATCTCAAATCTAAACTGAGTTCCCGAAAGTACATCCCAATTTCTGGACTACCGAATGACCTTCTCCCTCATGCTAGCAAAATATTTACATGATTATTGTAACGATTTTGATTCTTTACATATTTGATTTTTTTAATACTTATTAGTCAGAATAAGTTATTCCATAAATGATTGTGAATCATTTGACTTTAAGAATCAAGAAATAAATTGAAGTTTTACTATTAAAAAAAACCTTATTCTGAAGGGACGTGCTAAACAAAAATCTCACTTCTTATAATGCCTTGGTGGAAATAATGAGAAGTGAAATTGTTAATGAGGAGCTAATTGATCACTATAATAGAACCTCATTGGGACTCACACTACCTCAAAGACAGTAAAGAGGCCTTGTATCCTACTTGGTAGACTAGTAGTGGACCCAAGCGGGACACATGATAGCCCCCAACTCAGGCTAGGCCTTGGCCATAGCCACGCTAATGCAGTACCCTTTTTGGCCTATGAAGAAGTTGGACCTGAGGCTCAAAGGTAACTAAATCCATCCAAAGGAAGAGGCAGGGGGAGAAATAGGGAGCCTCGAGATAGGCAATACTGCACATATCATCGAATCAATAGCCACAGATCATGAAGAGACAACAGGCCCCCATAATGAGGATAGAGGCGCCTATCAGATGCAAAGAAGTGTACATCAGCCTAGGCGAGAGAGAGAGAGAGAGAGAGAGCCTAGGCATAATAAAGTGAGGCGACACGAGGAAGAAAGAAACAGGATATGAGGGCAAAGGCCTAGGAGAGAGCCTCCAGCCAATATTGATAACACCTCCATCAGAGAAATTGACACCATTATAGGTGGTCCGGACATAGGGAGAGAGTCAGAGAACGCCTAGAGGAATTACACATGAGAAGCAAATGACCCTCCCATGACGAGCTATTTGATCAATAGCACTAGCCGCGGATCCGGAAATACCCCACCAATAACTTTTTCTCTAGCAGACACTGTGGGAGTTTATTACCCCTACTACGACGCGCAGGTGGTACAAGCCGTCATAGCTAAAAATGGACTAAGGCGCATGTTGGTGGACAATGAGAGTTCCATTAATATTCTCTTTGGAACTACCTTTGACAAAATGATGGTAGACCACAAACTTACCCCCATGATCGTTCCCTTATATGGTTCTACTGGTGACAACATTGTCCCAATGGAAGGATCACATTGGTAGTAAAAATGGGAGAGCTCCCATTTAAGGCTTATCACTTCATGGAGTTTCTCATTGTAGACCATCAATCCGCTTACCATGGAGTATTAGGATGACCTGACTTAAAAGAACTTGAGGCTGTAACATCCATACATCATCTGTGCATGACATTTCCCATCGAAAAAGGAATCGTTACTGTGCGTTGAGACCAAATGGACTCGAGGGAATGCTACATTATCTCCCTGAGAAAATTCGAGCCCTACAGTGTAAATATGATCTTGATGGATGCTGAAATAGTTGACGCACCTGAAAAAGGTCCTATCTCTAAATAAGGGAAATACATCAACATGATAGACACCCCTAAAGAAGGGATCGTTGATGTGGATTTAGACCCCATGGTCACAGAATCAAACTTGCAGGCGACCCCGATAGAGGAGCTTGAATCTTTCCCTGTAAACTTTCATAACCCCACAATAGTATTACAAATAGGGAAGAAGCTCGAGTCAAAAGAAAGACTAGGCTTAAGGGTTTCCTACTCAAAAACTTGGGACATATTTGCTTGGAGACACGAAGACATGGTGGGCATTGACCAAGGTCAGTTGCCACCGACTTAATGTGGACCTAAAGTTCACCCATCACAGGCAAAAAATGAGAGCCTTGAACCTAGAGAGATATGTAGCCCTGAAAGAAAATGTGCAAAAGCTCATATCTAATGGGTTCATCAGGGATGCAGTGTACCCAAAATGGATATCCAACCCCGTCTTGGTAAAGAAATCCAATGGTAAATGGAGAGTTTGCGTAGACTTTTCCTACCTTAATCAAGCTTGCCCAAATGACAGCTTTTCGCTGCCAAGGATCGGCCAACTAGTCGACTCTACTGTAGACCACAAGCTCTTGAGTTTCAGGATGCATACTTAGGGTACAACCAGATCCCCATGCACCCAACAGATGAGGAAAACACCTCGTTCATCACTAATAGAGGCCTCTACTGCTACAAAGTCATGCCGTTTGGTTTGAAAAATGTTGGCGCAACCTATCAACGGCTAGTTAACAGGATGTTTTTCGACCTCATAGACAAAACAATGGAGGTATACGTCGATGACATGCTTGTAAAGAGCCTAAGGTCTACGGATCAAATTGAACACTTGGAAGCTACCTTCAAGATCTTGAGGGAGTACCGAATGAAGCTAAATCCATTGAAATGTACTTTTTGTGTCGCTTTTGGAAAGTTCTTGGGTTTTATGGTTAACTAGCAAGGCATTAAGGTAAACCTTGAGAAAATTAAGGCCTTCTTGAACATGAAATCCTCCAGTAAGCCTAAAGAAGTACAATGTTTGATGGGGGAGCTTGGCAATACTGAACCGCTTCATCTCCAAAGCCACAGACAGATGCCTCTCGTTCTTTAAAGTATTAAAAGGAGGAAAGAGGTTCCAATGGGATGAAGAATGTGAAGAGGCTTTCAAGGGCTAAAGAAGCACTTGGACCAAGACCCCATCTTCTCAAAACCCAAGGAGGGAGAAGTGTTGCTACTATATTTGGCCGTAAGTACCGACGCTGTAAGCTCAATTCTAGTAAGGGATGAACACGACGAGTAATTGCATGTCTACTATGTAAGCAATACCTTCCTACTAGCTGAATCACGTTATACCGATAAGAAAAAGCTTGCTTTATCCCTCGTGATCGTCTCTAGGAAGCCGAGGCCCTACTTTCTGGCCTATAGCATACGCGTGTTGACAAGCCTGCTCTCATGCTTTGAAAAGTTTGAGCTGACCCAAATCCCAAGAGCGTAGAACATGTATGCGGATGCCCTATCGAAATTGGCCAGTAGCAAAGACTCCGAACTGCCCAAAATTGCACTGGTTGAATACCTCCCCAGGCCCTCTATAGTCAAAGTAGAAGAGGTGATGTGGGTTGAAGGAACCTCACAATGGATACAACCTATTATAGCTTAACTCAAATATCACATCTTATCGAAAAACAAGGAAGAGTCCCACAAGCTCAGACGAAGAGCTGCCCACTATATGCTCCAAGACGAAGTACTTTACAAAAAAGGCTTTTCATCCCCCCTCTTACGGTGGATTGAAGGGAAAGAGGCTAATTACATCCTGCGAAAAATCTACGAATGAATCTATAACGACCACACGGGGGCCCCAGTATTGGCTCAGAAAGTACTAAGGTAAGGAGACTACTGACCAACTTTAAAAAAAGATGTTGTACAATAAGTGAGAAGGTGCAACAAGTGTCAGTATTCTCTTCCATTCAAAGACAACCATCCCAAGAGTTGACTGTAGTATCCATCCCTGGCTGTTCACCAAATGAGGTGTCGATCTAATAGGCCTTATGCTAAAAGGGAAGGGAAGTGCAAGCTATGCGATTGTCACCATTGATTACTTTACTAAATGGGTCGAGACAGAACCATTGGCAAAAATAACTGAAGCAAACACCTCTAAATTCATATGGAAAAACATTATTTGCCGATTCAGAACCCTCACTCTATCGTGACAGACAACGGGCGATAGTTCGACAGCAAAATGCTTAGAGACTTGTGCGATGAATTGGGTATCAAAAAGTATTTCTCATCTCCTCACCACCCCCAGGCAAATAGCCAAGTTGAGGCAGTAAACAAGACTATAAATCACTTCTTGAAAAAGAAACTTGATGTATCAAAAGATGTATTGGTGGACGAGCTCCCCCATGTGTTGTGGACAATTCGCACAATCGATTGAATTGCAACAGGGAAACCTCTTTCTCTATAGCATACAGAGCCAAAGCCATGAGCCCAGTCAAAGTGGTCTTCTTTCGCCTCGTTGCCTGCAATTCAATAAGGTATCCAATGAAGAGATAAGGTGATGCGAGCTCTATTTCCTTGAAGAAAAGAGAGACAATTTGCAAGTAAAATTGACCTCCTATCAGAAGAAAATGGTAAGATACTACAACACCAAGGTTAAGAAGAAATCATTTAGAAGGGATGATCTTCTGCTCAGAAGGATTTTTCTATCTTCTAAAGAGCTTGGCACGGCACATTGGGTCTGAATTAGGAGGGCCATTATCGTATATCAGGCAACATTAGGCCATGGACCTTCTTTATTGAGAACTTGGATGGGAAGGTGCAGCCCCACCCTTGGAATGTTGAACATCTAAGAATATATTATCAGTAAGGCCCTGATCACCGCTTATGTACCTTTTGTGATAAATGCATGTACCATTTCTTCTTTAACTATGATGAGCTCATATGTTAAGTATGTTAAGTGTGACAAGCTCCTACCGTTGTGATCAACCACAACTCTGTAACTCGCATGAATTGTGACAAACTCATGGATTGTTATATATTGCCTCAGATAATGGAGTTGTGACAAGCTCACACATTATTATTGACTATGACGAGCTCATATGTTACGTTTGGTAAGTGTGATAATCTCCTACCATTGTGATCAACCACAACTCTGTAACTCACCTTAATTGTGACAAACTCATAGATTGTTTAAAATTAATTATGGTGAGCCCATAAAGTTTAATGTTTGATTTGTTATGGTGAGCCCATATATTGCCCCAAGTCAAAGAGTTGTGACAAGCTCACACATTATTATGGACTATGACGAGCTCATATGTTAAGTTTGGTAAGTGTGACAAGCTCATACTGTTGTGATCAACCACAACTCTGTAACTCACATTAATTGTGACAAACTCATAGATTGTTCGAAATTAATTATGGCGAGCTCAGATAAAATAATTGTGGCAAGCTCACACATTATTATTGACTATGACAGGCTCGTAACTTGAAGTTCGATTTAATTAATTAATTATGACAAGCTCATAGTGTTTAAGTTGAAATATGGCAAACCCACAATAAATTCAGGCATATATTGCAAGCATCATCACTGGTTAACTATGACGAACTCATACATCCTGATTACTTATTGAAATGCATACACTCCATCAACAGTTAATATTCAACGACTAGTTCATTAGTTAGATACGACGAAGCTCGTACATCATTGTTACCCATTGAGGTCAGCTACGGCGATCTCATAAACCGTTAAGCTTGGTGAGCTCACATTCCTTAATCAAATTGAGAGTTTGAAAAATTCATTCATTCACTCGAATTCATTACAAGGAGAGGAGAGGAAGAAATATTACAAAAATGCTACAAAAATAGAAGCCTATTCTAAGAAGCAGCAGCGTCATCCTGCTGAGGCTCTTCAGAAACATCTATTTCTTCCACTGAGTCTTCGATAAGCCTCACAAACAGGAGTTCACTTTTTAGGGCAGCCAGGTCCAGTTGAGGATGCAGCTCGATAAGCCTCGCAAACACTTCATTGCATGTGACTCCCCGCCAGTATATACCAAGGCCATTATACTCAGCTGTCTTATGGAAGTGGGCGACATATTCGTTCACCATTGCCATCCCTACCCCACCTAGCTATTGCTCCAAATCAACCACCTTAGCAGTCAGCTCTTTGACTTTGGCCTTCAGCTTCCCCTTATCTTTGTTGGCCACCTCCAAAGCCGACGAAGCTATTTTCTGTAAATTGTCAAAGTTCTCTGTTAGGTTTTAGATGTTTTGTAATTGAAAATCCTG
Source organism: Fraxinus anomala (assembly GCA_903798345.1). Classification (NCBI taxonomy): domain Eukaryota; kingdom Viridiplantae; phylum Streptophyta; class Magnoliopsida; order Lamiales; family Oleaceae; genus Fraxinus; species Fraxinus anomala. Next base: position 14,724 of record CAIGRN010029817.1, read on the forward strand.
TAAACAAAAGGACTGAGTTGTACTATGTTTAAAAAGTCAAGGAGTAATATACAAATAATTGAAAATAGGGTTATTAGGTCTAGGGTTCGAGAATGACAAAAGGAGAAAAACGGCGTGAATTTTCGCTTGACTGTTGTCAAGGTTTGGCTCGAGCTACGAACACATAAATATCGTCACTGAACTGTCGTCCCTCATTCGCTCGAGCAACATGCTGTCACTGAGCCTTCGCTCAAGCGACATGGTTATCTGAAATATTTTTATTTCGTGATTTAAGGAATGTTTACCTGGCCTATTCATTTCCTAATCTACCTATATATACCAAAACACATCTGTACAAAAAGTCAGAAGGTTGAACATTGCGAGAGCTTCATCTGTGAGAGATTCATTCTATTATATCTTTCAACCTTCGTCTCTTTTGATTATTTTGGTGAGAAAAACATCGTTCCTGTAATCCAAATACCAAACTGCCTTT
>CAIGRN010029837.1:0-30759 GCA_903798345.1 Fraxinus anomala
TCGCTTGAAGTATCTGAATTTCGACTTGCAGCCATTCTTTCTTTATTCCGCAATTTGTAGTAATCATTCTTTAAGTGCCCCTTCTTCTTGCAGTAGTTACAAATTTGATTACTAAACTTCGACTTCGATCTGCCACTTCCAAAACCACCATAAGCAACAAAGTGAGCTCCATCTCTAGTCTCAAAAACAAAATGATTCATCTTCTCTTTTGAACACAAAACATCATACACGTCTTCTATGGTGAGAGTATCACGACTATACAAGATCGTGTCTCTAAACGAAGAATATGAAGCTGGCAACGAACACAATAGGATAAAAGCCAAATCTTCTTCATCATATTCTATTTCCAAAGTTTCCAAATCAGCAACGATTTCTTTAAACACAGCCATGTGATCTTCCAGTAATCATCCTTCTGCCATTTGATGAGAATATAAATGCTACTTGAGATTCAACTTGCTTGTGAGACTTTTAGTCATGCACAATTATTCTAATCTCAACCATAAAGCAGCTGCAGATTTCTCCTTCAAAACGTCATAAAGAATGGTATTAGATAGATGAAGATGAATGTGAGAAACTACATTCTTATCCTTCTATAATTTCTCCTCTGCGGTCAAAGTTGGGATATCTTGTCAATTTCCTGCAACGCGTCATCCAAATCTAGTTGTGTGAGAATTGCACATATCTTAACCCGCTATAGCGAAAATTTAGTGCTCCGATCCAAAAACGAAATATCATATTTCATGGAAGCAATCATGAACAAAAAATTTCGAACAAATCAAACATTGCGCTCTGCGGAACTGCTGAACCTGAGGCTCTGATACCACTTGTTAGCGAAAACAAGCAAGATACCAGAATTGATCTGATACCGCTTGTTAAAGATTGATGTCACTTGTTGTGAAATCAACCACAAAAATGATATGTTGAAGTTATATGGCACAATATGAAGTATTGATCAAGAACAAAAGAATAAAAGAAAAATAAGAATATGACAGAAGAATTAAGAGATTTTATTGACCCAGAAATAATGGAGAAGAGAAAGAAAATTACAATGAATCCTATAATTCAATAATCTATTTTCTCACTATTAATTGTAAAGAAGAGCCTAATATTTATAAGCAAGAATGTAGGGGGCGTCCAAAACCTTAATAGTCGAGTTGTAGTTGAAGTAAAATACCAAAAACGTGTTAAAACGGAAAACAATCTTGGGCCGGGTAACACTGTCGCTCGAGCGACAATCGAGCGATGGTCGGGCGACAGCCCGTCGCTCGACCAACGGGCAGGCAACAGTCGAGCGAAAAACTCTCGGGTTGTTTTCCATCAGCTTCGCTCGAGCGTCCAACTAGCGACATGCTAGCGAAAATGTAGCGACTTTTCTTCTCGATCCATAATTTAACATATTCAAATCTAATACAAATTTCAATACCCAATGAGCTTCCAAAGTAGAATTTTAACTTAATATGGGATTCCAATAGCATTCCAAACTTGAATTCTTCTTGACGTGCACTTCAATTATTTCAACAATTTCAACAAAAAATTCGGATCACACTCAAATTCCAACGGATATCATTAATATTTTACCACAAATATGAATACAATTTTGTACAACACTTTCTCTTATGTCACTATGGCGTGTTTTATTCATAAATGAGTTGTAGCGAGATTTGAATATAGAGTCTTTATCTATTAGATTATTTTGTTAACTTAATCCAAAAAATTAAGTTATTAAAGAAAAGTATATTCATTTAAAATTTTATTTTCCACAGATATTTATTGCTCAATCACATACAAATGCTGACCTAACTAGGTCCCTTCAAGGGTAACTCAATCATTGTTCAGGAAATACTAATAAAGAAGAGATAGAAATCTTGATCAGTTCATCTATTTATATAAACTCCCTACAAACCCTTCATTGCACACATTCAGAAAATGGCCTCAGAAAAGGTTGAAACTGTAGTTGCAGGAAACTATGTAGAGATGGAAAGAGAAGAACCCAAATCAGACTCCATTAAAAGCAAGTTTTCTAATCTGTTTTGGCATGGAGGTTCTGTCTATGATGCATGGTTTAGCTGTGCTTCTAATCAGGCAACTTTTTAACTTATAAGCTACTTATTTATCAACATGATCTTCCATCTTACTTGTTTTACTAACAATGTTTACTTTACTTTCTAGGAAAGTAACTTTTAAGCTCGTTCAAACATGCTGTTAGAACAATTATTTGAGTTTTTTTTTTTTTTTTTTTTTTTATTATGTTGTAGGTTGCCCAAGTGCTTCTCACACTGCCTTACTCATTTTCACAACTGGGAATGGTGTCTGGAATTATTTTCCAACTGTTCTACGGTTTGATGGGAAGCTGGACTGCTTATCTTATTAGTGTTCTCTATGTTGAATACAGAACCAGAAAAGAAAGAGAAAAAGTGGATTTTAGAAACCATGTAATCCAGGTATGTACATTTTTCTTTGCATTCGACTTCATCACGTCTCTTGATTCCTATTTCGATAAATATATCTATTATTAATTTTTGAATTATTGTGATTTTGGAAACCTTGTAATTTACAGTTACTGCTTGATTTTTTTATTTTATTTTTTGGGTTAAAAACATTGATCGTAACTTAACTTTTGGCAAAATTATTAAATTTCATTTTGTTTCGATCACGTCAGTGAACACATCCATTTGTTTGATTAACAAAAAAGTGACATAGACGTCTAGTTAATTTCTAACTAAGCTATCGACTAGATCACAATGTAATTTTATAAATTGAATGATCGGATCGTTTAAATTTAATGACCAACTTGATATGAAATTTGAGTTGCCACTGTTTCTACTCACCTTATACTTTTGTTTATGCGTATTCGATATCATTCCTATATATTTATATTTCGTCTTTTGTTTCTTTTTCGTTCATTTTCAAGAAATCTATATATCAATATATTGAATTCTAAGTTATTGAGATTTTCTTAAGGTCTTTTAATTATTTCTGTTTAATTTCATTCTGATGCAGTGGTTTGAAGTTCTTGATGGGCTTCTAGGAAAACATTGGAGAAACATTGGCCTCTTTTTCAACTGCACTTTTCTTCTCTTTGGATCTGTGATTCAGTTAATTGCATGTGCAAGGTGGATCCCCTTATTACTTTTCCCTTTTTAAAATTATATACACAATTATTAATTTGGCCCCGAAACCAAACTTACATAAATCTTCTAAGATATCTTCCGGAAAAAAAAAGACTCGTTAACTCGATTTGAAATAGTTATTAATAAGATTCGTCTATATATCTTTCACAAACTTACTCTTATGTACTAAAGTCGATTACGAGAGATTAAACTAAATGAGGTTGTGTCACTTATGTAGAACAAAAAAGCTCGATCACCGAAGTTAAAAACAGTACTATAAGTTCGATAACAAATAGTGTTTTCAAACCCGATGGCTTGTATATAGAAGAAATGACACTGATGGTATATCTCGAATCATCTATAGATTCTATTACTAATATTTTTTTTATTTTATTTTTTGTTCATTTTTGTGTTGCAGTAACATCTACTATATAAATGACAATCTTGATAAGAGAACTTGGACGTATATATTTGGAGCCTGTTGTGCCACTACAGTCTTCATCCCATCATTCCACAACTATAGAATTTGGTCATTTCTAGGTCTTGTCATGACAACTTACACTGCATGGTACCTAACTGTTGCTTCTCTCCTCCATGGACAGGTATATAATATTTTCCTAATTAATATCGACTTAAGCTATCTCGTCTAGAAATTTATATTACTGAAAACTCGAAAGCATACTTCTTAAAATATAATATTCAACACGTCATTCGCGCTTGTCGGAGTCATTTTTCATTTCGCTAGCAATGAGATTTAAACTCGAAAAATTATGTTAACGCTCTTAAATTGTTAGAAAGAGGAATTGTTTATTTATTATTTAAGTCTTTGGTAATGTATTATTTAAGGTAATATTAAAGTGGAATTTTGGCTTGATTAGGTTTTAATTAATATGTTTGTGTCACATATAAAGTTTTATTAGTTAATTAATGACTAATGTTGGTACGTGAAGGTTGAAGGAGTAAAGCATTCAGGGCCAGCCAAAATGGTTCTCTACTTCACTGGGGCCACAAACATTCTTTACACATTTGGTGGGCATGCCGTCACGGTGTAAGTTTTTCAATCGCTTTTTTTCCATTTTTTCGACCGTCGAATAAATGTCTCTTAATTTAGATGTTAAAACTTAAAAGTGACGGATTAGATCACGTATTCCTTTGCTTGAAAGACGGAAAGAAACAACTTTTTTTTTCTTTTTATGATATAACGCTTCAGATTTTCAAAAGGAAGAAAAGCAAAAAGAAGTTGATTCTTTAGAACATGCTCTAATACGTATAACATCACACTTTTCATCTCGTCTAGGATAGGCTAGATTCATTATTTTTCGATATTACAAAGTTTTCAGTAGTCGTAATAAGATTCGAACTCAATATTTATATACATTCGATTCAATCTGAAAGACTAGATAAATCTTATTTATTTAAATCGTGTCGCATTCAAATGTCTCTCTCTAACACCCACCATTTCCACTATTTACTTTGTTAACTTGTACTTGTCTAATATGGACATAACACATGCACGCATTATATTAAGCTGGATGCACCTTTCTCCGGGATGGGAACATGCTTCCTCGAAACCCGGTGGCATGTTTTTCTTATTTTTAATTGTCTTTCATTTTCTTTCATTGGATTCACATTTTTTTAATAACACATTTTATCAACTTTTATTAAAATTTATTCAAAAACTAATTTTAATCCTCACAACGGGAGACTGATCAAATGAACTATTGGTCTAATTTCTCTATTGCATATTTAGCCCCTGTTTGAACCATATTATTTTTTTCATTCTTATTTTCAACCACATTTTTCAATAAAATAATATTTTTCATTACATCAATAAATTTCCTTCTTTTTCAACCACACATTTTCCATCAATTTATTATTCCAAAATATATTATTCCAAAATAATATGACCAAAACACACTCTTAAACTATAAAGTAACTTTATTGTTTGTCACTAAGTCCTATATATTAATTTATTACGAAAAATAATGACGTTTGATGCTAACTAGACGTGAGAAGGAGACGTAAAGTTAAACTTCTAACATATATAAATATGAAAAAATTAAAGACTTAGAAACCATTGGTTTATAAATTAATATCATGTTCAATTAAAAAGTTAGATTAACATATAAGTTAACGCCAACAATTAATGTTAACATCATATTTCATAAGATCTATAATTTTTCAACAACATATTTCATCAACATTTATCAAAATTCAATAAAAAGTTGATTTTTATCTAAACTAAATAGGGACAAAATTTTCGTGTTTGCAACTAATGACGTTCTTGAGGAATAATTTTATTAGTTCAATAATATATCGAATTTAAATATTTTCCCTATAAGTTGACCCAGCCTAAAGTTTTGAATTCAAATTGCTTGCACATATTCACAATTATTTATGAGATTGTACACGATTCTAAAATCTAGTCTTAGAAAATGGCATGAAATCCATATCTTTCTCTTCTATTTAAGGGGGACTGGTGAATCAAATCCTAATCTGTCATCTAAACTAAATTAATATGGAGTCTTGTTTCTTTTGGTTTTGCTAGGACTATTGGTACTGGGATTAAAGTTCTCTATTAAAATTATAATATATTTTTTCCTTTCTTCTTCTTAATCGCACATTTTTTTAATAAAATAATATTACACGTAAATCGAAAAAAAATCTTTTTTTTTTCAACCACTCATTCTCTCAAAAAACACTATTCCAGAAATTATAATGCTAAATAATGGGAGCCAAACGGGAGCTAAGTGTCACCGATATGCTTATTTTTACTGGACTAGGTGCCTCTCAACATAATCAAATAGTCCATGTTTAATTGAGATTTTAATAGATTTTGATAAAAGACGATGGATGTGTAGTTGAAAAGTGTATGTCTCATAAAATGTGTTATTAAAATTAAATGTTAATTTTGACTTAGATTTTATTATATTTTTTTAGCATAAACAAACACGGACATACTTCTTTCAGTCTATCTGATTTACAATTTCACTTGAACAAAAAAAAAAAAAATCGCTGAATCCCGAATTAATTATGGTGTACCATTTTTTTTAGGGAAATAATGCATGCAATGTGGAAGCCACAAAAGTTCAAGCTAATATACTTGTTGGCAACCATTTATGTGCTTACTCTAACCCTACCATCGGCGAGTGCTGTTTATTGGGCTTTTGGAGATATGCTGCTTAACCACGCCAACGCCTTTGCTTTGCTCCCAAGAACTGGTTTTAGAGACACTGCAGTCATCCTCATGCTCATTCATCAGGTAATTAATCTTCCAAATCCGATTGTTGGCTCGAGCTTTAAATGGATCGAATTACTCATTTAAGACTTTTTCAATATTATATCATATCAATAAGTTCATAATTGTTTTTATATTTAAATGATGTGAAATTTTATCTTTAATAATTACAAAGAACTACAAAAAGAAACATTATACTTAATTACATAATCACATTATAATGGAAATAATATAAGACCCCATAGATCCTTTTTTGCAAGCATCATAGCTTTTTTCTTCATGTGGTGCGAAAGTCACGTGTGGGACCATATTTTTCGAAATAGATATGTAGGCAATATACTTCACGTCCCAATTTTGAAGGGGGGAAAAATAAAGATGAGATTGGACCCATCACTTCCAAACAATCTTGTCTTTTTGAAACTGAAGAGATAAAGAAGTCAGTGCAATTGCCAAAAATATTTTGCAAAATAAGAAATTCTTTTCCAAGTTCAAAGTTGACTACTAATCAAATTATTTCTTAATATTTCAATTGTTTTTGTGCAGTTTATTACATTTGGATTTGCATGCACTCCATTGTACTTTGTGTGGGAAAAATTCATTGGAGTACATGACACAAAAAGCTTGTTCAAGCGTGCAATAGCAAGATTACCTGTGGTTATTCCCATATGGTTTCTTGCAATTATTTTCCCATTCTTTGGTCCAATCAACTCCACCGTGGGATCTCTTCTTGTTAGCTTCACAGTCTACATAATTCCAGCCATGGCACACATGATCACTTTTGCTTCTGCATCTGCTAGAGAGGTAATCCAGCTATTTATTTTGTCAAACATAGTTTTTGAATTATTTTTTAACTGACAAAACTTGCTTGTTCAGAAATTAATTTACTACTTACTTTTTTAAAAGGTAATTTTAAGCACAGCCACAGTTACTTTAAATACTTTCTATACATGTAAACGTGTGACAGGGATAGCCCACATTAATTTAATGTATCTTTCTTCTTAGTTATTAGTTTATACATATTCATACTTTTGATTTAGATGAATAAGAACATTGGTTTTAGTTAAAATAAATATCGTCATAAATATTACTATAACATTAGAAAAAGTAAACATCATGCATCAAGTCTTATCGTCACTCATTTATAAAAGGTTTTCACACGTTAAGCTTTTAGTATATTCAATGAGTATGTAAAGGGAAGTGTTAAATATAAACTTACGTATTTTTATTTTTCTTTTCGTTAATTATTCAATTCAAATATCAACTAATGTACAATTTTCTTCTGTTTTTTTACAGAATGCAGTTGAGAGACCACCAAAATTCCTAGGAGGTTGGGGTGGCCTATACTCCGTGAACATATTTGTTGTAGTATGGGTATTTATTGTTGGTTTTGGATTTGGAGGGTGGGCAAGTATGATAAATTTCATACGTCAAATTGACACATTTGGAGTCTTTACCAAATGTTATCAGTGTCCTCCACATAAAGGTTGAGTATAAGAGAGTTTAGAAAATTAACATACGTAAGAAAGTGTGTAAAAAGGGTGGCAAAATTTGTGACACTTTTGTTTTTTTGTTTTTTTTAATGTTTCTTGTAACAATTTCTTTATCTGTGTGTCCAGTTTGCTTTGGTTTAAGAAGTGTAATTCCCTTTTGTTTTTGTTGGTTTCCATTTCATATATATATGGAGCTTGTAGTGAGTTACTTTGTTCTATGTTGCAAGCTGTTAGTGCATGTCCACCAAATACATAATGTGGATGTTTGGTATGTAGGCTCCACTAAGAGATTGATTTTAGAGATGACTTCTAATTACTAAAGAATCATAAATTATTTGCTTTTATTTTTTAATTTTATAAATTCTGAGATTTAATAAATATTTTTTTAATTTTGAAATAATTATAGCAAATACATTATCTTAAAAAGTTGATATTACTTACTATTATAAAAATAAAGACAAAATGTTATAATACAAAAGAACATAAAATTAATATCCATTTTAATAATTGTGTGCTCGTACGACAATAAATCACTTTTGCTTATCATACATTTAAATGTTGATTTTGAAACATTTCGAAAAAAAAAGTTTACCAAATACTTATGGGATTGTTTAGCAAAACTACAAATCTCTTAAAAGAACAACAATACCAAACCAAGCTTTAGGGCTACATAATATGATAAACAAGAATCAATTTTATAATTAGAAAACGTGAAAAATATCATTCTTTATTTACTATTCATGGGGTTATGAAGCACATGGAGAGTTTACTCGTTCGAAGTGATTTATGTACTTTTGTTGCATTTGAGGAATCAAATTAAGAATTTTCTTCTTCTATAGCTTACTTCTTCTTCTTCTTCTTCTTCTTCTTTTTTTTTGCTGCAGATGAGGAATCAAATTTTGATTTTTCTTCTATAATTCTCTTATACGTGAATACATTTTTTTTACGTCTTTGTATGTAAATAAATTAATATATTTATATTTTCTCAATGAGTAAATTGGGTTCGTGGTTAAAAAAAAAAAAAAAAATTTTGGGAAACGTTGTTATTACTTATTAGAATTTCGATCTCAACCAAACTATCACCAAATAACCTTTTAAACTCGTATATCTCTCATTATCATTCAATTATACTAAAAATATATTACATTATCTTTTTTTTTCTTTAATACCGTCAAATTTTGTGCTATTCGCATTACAAATTAGCTACAATATTTTAGATTAACTAACTCGTCAAGGTAGTAACAGTAAATTGCATAGTACGTGTAACCAATTCATGAATCGAAGAACGAGGAAAGAAATAGATTCTTAGAACAAAACAAACAGGTTGATAAATAATTGATTGAATTGAATTCCCCAAAAAAATTCACAAACTTTTGTATTCATTCTTCTTGTAAGGATACGGAAAAGTAGACCAAATCTTAACATGGGTTATGCAATCCAAGACAGTGAGAGGATAAAAAGTGCACGAGAGTTGGAGCAATTCATGTGATGTGTCAAGTGGCTTTACTCTTTTGACTATTTCTTTACATTGACATGGAAAGACAACAGAATAAGGATATATGCAAAATTATGGGTTTGAGATTTCATTTCTTGTTTGGATGCCTTTTGATAGGGCATAAAGTGTGTTAATGCATCAATCTTTAAATATGGACCTGGTTTTGATTAGAGGAGTTTGAATTTGACGATGGACCACCTTTTCAAGTGAAATCGAACTTTCAAATACAAATCAGAGTATGTTTTTTTTCCAATTCAGATTTAGAGAGTGATTTTTCTTTCCTTTAAATAAAGGCATGAAGTTTTAGCTAGTTGAATTAGATGCTTTTTCAATTCATAAAATGACAAGACGTTCTATTTTATAATTTACAAATTGACAAATCAATATACAATATTTTATTTGGTTACATTATAGTCACTATACTAGAATGGTAGTCATAATATTGTATTATTTTATATCAATATTTTTGAAGAAGTATAAAATTTATTAATATCAATTTTATTTAAATTCATATTAACATAATAATTTTTTTTATTTTTGCTCCCAAAGAAGTATAAATTATACTTGTACCTGTCAATATTTTAGAAGAATATTGTCTTGTTATTGAAGTAGAAGAACTTTACACGTATAGAATTTATCCCAAAAAAAAAACACACTTACACGTGATTTATGAACGAAAACAAACGAAAAGCGAAGAAGAAGTAAGGAGATGATCTTCCATCCACCAGAAAGTCAACTCAATGTCACATCCATCCAAGGGTATGCTCGAAGCATACGGCACAATGTACTCAACGAGACCATTTCTCTCAAGCATCGCACCACAGCTCCTTTTGAAATAACACCAGACTTCATGCTAGAACCAGAGAACCTCGAGCTAAAACGGTGCATCCATCAACGGTCGGCCAAATTATGTTCTATGGTAAGAGTCACTCAAAATTTTTAATATTACACTAATGGTCACCCGTTTAAAAATTTAACATTAAATCCTACATGGCACCATTAATCGCCAACTTATCACCAAACAACATTATTTATTACTCCAAGTCAATAAAATTGAAAACTAGGAACTAGTAATTAAACACGTTTAGGAGATAAAACGTAAGCATAATTTATTTTGGTTAAATTTTTGAACTGTTAATCGTATGTTATGTTCATATGCTCTTTTTCTTTAATAATGAATTTCGTTAACTTGGCATAATAAATAATATCACTTGGTGATAATTTAACAATATCGGCGTCACGTAAGATTTATCATTTTTTTTAATTGAGTGACCATTAGTGTAGCATTTAAAACTTGAGAGACTATTACTAAAATAACTTTGATGGTGTGTTTTACAAGCTTATCTAGGCTTTTAAACTCACATAATATTTATTCCGACTTGTGTGGTAAATTGAGAGAAAATTAGATCAATGGGAGATTATCTGAGGAAGAAGGGTCAATCTGGAAGCAATTGGAAGTGAGGGAACAAAATCCGAAGATGAGGGACTAAAGATATATAGAGAACTTGAATTTGAGACTATCTTGCACATATACAAAGTTAGAGGATCAACTTGAACGATTTAAAAAAGTAAGAGCCAAAAATGACACTAAAAAGTTAGAGAGCTGAAACTGAAGAAAATATGAAGCATGAAGCTCGTGCACCTTTTCTATGCAATTACAGATTGAAACGTCATAAAAATTAGGGATAATTGCAGCTGCGCCCCAAATCTTTCGAAATGTTGCGGGGTTTTCCCTAACCTTTCATTTATTGCACTTGTGGTCCCAAAATCTTTCAAGTGTGTGCTTGTATTTGAAATTCAAATGGATGAAAACTGTCCAATCTGATGTTAGTTGATCAAGAAAATTAAAATTTGACAATTTTTGGACATAAAAACCTTCCCATGCTATTAAGGTTTTTGATAACACATTAGAGGGTGATGGTCTTTATGCTGTTGATGAAATTGAAATTTGTGTGGATGAGACTAGGGATGGTTATGCTCAAGTTGAAAGTATGGATGTTATTGGGGATCATGTGGATGAAGTTGATTAAAAGTTGTCAGATTTTAGTTTTCTTGGTCAACTAACGGTAAATTAGACGGTTTCCATCCACTTTGGGCAATAGACGCACTCACTTGAAAGGTTTGGGACCATGGATACAATTAATAAAATATTAGGGAAAACCTGCAATGTTTTGAAAGAGTTAAGGGTGCGGCTGCAATTATCCCTCAAAATTATAAGATAGAAGATTGACCACATGGCCAAAAGGAGAAAGGTTAATTGGGTCAAAATTTGGGCCCAATTTAGGATTAAATTGACCGAAAAAGTGGACGGCCGCCCACTGGCTTTGGTAGACCGCCCCGATTCTCGCAAACAGGTCTATTAATGCGTGTTTGCCGCGCGCCACCCCAAGATGGGACGAAGCACCTTCTCCATAACCAGATTTTTTAATTTATATTTGTAGGAACGTGGATTCTTGGTACAACATATCATTCTCTTTCTTGTTTTTATTTAAAACGCGATGGCATATTTTGCTTCTTTAGTTCATTTTTCTTCTTTTGTGTTGAATAGTTAAATTTTTTAATAATGCCACTCGAACAAGGCCAAAGACGGGCCCTGTTTCCAGGGGGCGCCACCTGGAAAAGGCCTGGACTTTGGCCCTGTTTCTATAGCAGGGTTGTAAATTTTTAGTTAGAACAAACATAAGCTAGTTTTGAATATTTGATTGCAAATCTCAAATTTTCCGTTTTTAATTTATTAAAGTGTTAAATTTGCTTCTTCCATCAATGCTTGTAATATTTGGCCAATATTTCTATGATTTATGGATTTTAACAAATCAACGAGAGTAATTAATTCAGATCACGTAATAAAATTCAACAATTTAGTAAAATATATAGATACATTTCTACATTATAAATCACAATATTTATAACCGGCTTCTTCAAAATTTCAGTGATCATTAACCTAATTAACCCGGTTATAAATATTTAGTTCTGGTTACAGGCTAAGGCTGTACGGTATGGGCCAATAAATGGGCCTATACTTGTGGCCCATTTATAGAGGAAGCATAGCCTTGTATTTTGGACATATCTCTATAGCTACGTGTTCACTGTTCAGCACCTTTTTGCACAGAGTTTAGACTTAGAGCCCGTTTGAGTCCCAATTTCTTTTTGATGAAAATACATTTTGAAATAATATTTTGAGAAAAAAATGTGTGATCAGAAAATAATGAAAAGTATTGAATTTGCGTGTAATATATAATTTAAAATAAAAAAGAGAAAAAATGTATTTTAAAAATAATGAAATCAAATCAGACTTATATTTAGTGGATTAAGTAACCTACTCTACACCCACGTCAAGTTTCTAGGCACGTTAGTTGTTGTCTTCTAATATCGAGCAGTTGGAAAGTTGAAGAACAAGTTCATAATTGCTTGTGGTCGAATTTTGCAGTGCCAAAATCCTGACTTATTCGATAAAGACAAGCAATAATTTATAAGGTACGTCGGAATAGTACTGATTCAATTTTACAATGTTTATTTGTCACGTAACTCTTTTTCAATTAAGAAAATTATTCTTTTCTTTTTTCTTTTCATTCTTTTGCCATTAATTAGCAAAATATAAATAAAATATATTTATGTTAGTGTCTCGAAGTCGGCACAACATCGGATAAACGAGTAAATAGTGATATATATCATATACGTCTATGGAGACTTTTTTTAATTGCCAAACTAAGCTCGAATTATTTTTCCAAAATTACACTTTTTAAAAAAATGTAACGACTCGTCCTTATAAAAGTCCGCCACAATGAGTCAAAGGTCCGAGACACAAATAAATGCTAGACTATCTTTGTCTTGATTAGGCCAAGGGATCATCTCGATTGAACTAGATACAGACCCAATCGTCTAGACTATTGTTGTTTCGATTTTGTCAAGAGATCATCTCGATTGAACTAGATACATACCCAATCGTTTAGACTATCGTTGTCTCAATTAGGCCAAGAGATCATTTCGATTGAACTAGATACAAACCCAATCGAATTGAATCTAGACAATTCGACCCATCTAGACTCGTGAACTCATTTACTACATCTCTGCATCGAAGACAGTTTATCATTACTCATAGTCGTTTGGTCAACTTGTGATTGGGGACCAAAATCAATAAAAAATTTGTGTTTAGGGGCACAAAAAGTCAAAACCCATACGATAGGAACAGTCTTTTATATAAAACAGTTGAATATTAGGCCGGTTCTGCATCACACGGAAATTATTAGAGCCCTCCATTTTCGATTCCTGCGGTACAATTTACATACAGCCATTCTTCTTCCCTGTAATTTATTTTCCACGCACCATAATTATTTGATGCCAATAATCCCAGTTATCTGGGGTTTACGTTAAAAAAATTCGTAATTTCAGATCCGTTTCTCATCATCTAAAGCTTTCCGACCTCATATATGTATATATAACTGTGCGTGTATATATATTACACCCATCTGGTACGTCTCTCTCTCTCTCTCTCTCTCTCTCTCTCTGTGTTATATATTGTGTTTAGGGGCACAAAAAGTCAAAACCCATACGATAGGAACAGTCTTTTATATAAAACAGTTGAATATTAGGCCGGTTCTGCATCACACGGAAATTATTAGAGCCCTCCATTTTCGATTCCTGCGGTACAATTTACATTACAGCCATTCTTCTTCCCTGCAATTTATTTTCCACGCACCATAATTATTTGATGCCAATAATCCCAGTTATCTGGGGTTTACGTTAAAAAAATTCGTAATTTCAGATCCGTTTCTCATCATCTAAAGCTTTCCGACCTCATATACATATATATAACTGTGCGTGTATATATATTACACCCATCTGGTACGTCTCTCTCTCTCTCTCTCTCTCTCTCTCTCTCTCTCTCTGTTAATATATATAGACACATATACATGCAACAAGCTTTTCATGTGGATTCACGTGCGTATATTAAATTTTCATAGTTTAAGGCCCAGAAAAGTGAAAACTTTTTAATGGGATTTTGGTAATTATTCATGAAGTTGAATATAATATGGGTTTTATTGGTTTTAATAATCGTTCACGAGTATCGGGTTTTTAATGGCGTTTTAATATTTCTGTGTTAGTGGAGGTTACTGTTTTTCTCTCAAACTCTGCTAAAGAATGTAACTTCCGATTTTACCTTAGTTTTCTTGAAACTGTTTTGTGGTCAGATGGTTGAAAGTGTTGGTAGGGATTGGATTCTTTCTTTTTTCTCTTTTTAACTTTGTCTGTTTTTGAAAATTTTGAGTGATGATCAATTCTTGGGTCCACCTAATTTTGGACTTCCACTCAAAGCCGTGCGATTTTTGTTTTGATTGAAAACTGTTGTGATGACTAGAATTTTTTTAATACCAATGGATGTGACATTCTTATTTAAGTGATATAGTTTTTTTTTTTTCCAACATAATTTTTATATTGGTTCTATTTTATTTGTCATTTCCACATAATCTATTCTGTTTCATTCTAACCTAGTGTTGTTTTGATTTTTTGGTTAAAAAAGACCTTTTATTAATTTAATCTTGTTAAGAAGGACTTTGCTTTGGTAATATGATGAGAAATCTGGATTTGATTTCTAGAAGGGTCTCTCTTGTAGAATGTCAAGTCGAACGGACATGCCTAGGGGGAAGAGGGCAGGGTCGCAGCGTTGGAGGGTAGGGGTTGAGAAAGGATATTGACTAAAATGATCCACATGAAATTAATGATTTTATTTTTGATTTCCTCTCTCCAAATGTAAAATTTGTAATATTCATGCTAATACTTGTTTTGCAGTATGTCTATTGACTAATAGAAGAATAGAACTATGTTTATGTAACCACATGAATTAGATAAAGATTTAATACACATGGCTCATTATTTGGGTACTTTTGTATAATTTTCTCATTGCTAGTGTTTGTTAATTAGCCAGTGCTTTTAGGATGGTGATTGGCATTTACCATTTTGAATTTAAAAGTGATAGACAAACACGTTTATTAATATTTCATAATTCTACTCTATCTTTTATAATCTATGACTCGTCCTTGCATGTGATCACATCAAGGATAAGTTAGCTCAATCTTATTTTCAAACCATGAAGTTTTAGGTTCCAGATTTTTTTTAGTTTTGTTTTGTTTTTAACAGTGAATCATTTAGCAATTGTCTCCATTGATTTACATTTTTTTGGAAGTCTATTTATTTTGTCCCCATCTTTCCTATGTCATTTTGTAGAAAGCTTTATTATAGCTTATAGTTACATATATTCCTTTGTGATACAACCATTATATAATCTCCACCTATGTTTTATATAGCCAGTCTTGAGTTTGGGTGAAGGAGAAGGGTTGCTATAGGATGACAGTAAGTACGTAAAACTTTGTCACGTCTTGTGATATAAATTCTTTTCTCATAGCCAGACCTAAGCTCGGGCAAAGGTGAAGGGTTGCGATAGGACAACAGTAACCACATAAAACTTTGTCAGGTCTCGTGATATGAATTCTTTTCTATATATAAATAGAAAATCGAGCTGATGATATTCTATTTGAACTTGCATATCTACAGGATGTAAATATTTGAATTTCATTTTCGAGAAATCTGTGAAGTTTCACTACCTCGAGCAAAGGATTATGGATCGTAAGACTCGTGAGTTTGAACCTAGACGGAGTGGATCATTTGGTCGAGCAAGTAGTGCCAGTTCTTCTTTGAGGAGGCAGTCTTCAAATTTATCATTTGCAATCCAACGTCTAGTAGATGATGATGTTGAAAGTGAGTCCGTTTCTGAGGCAGGTGATATTGGGGATCGAGCACTTTCTAGCCGTAGGTACAGTGAAAGTGGGAGGCACCGTTTCTCTTTCGATAATGTAACAGAAAATGGAGTTGTCGTTCCCATTGAAGATACTGCTGTGAATACTGCTTCCCCTGTATCACCATCAACTTTGCAAACTATATCTCCCCTTTCGACTGATGCAATTCACCCATCTAAAGATAAAAAGAAAGTGAGTTTTCTTCTTCTTTTCCATGTGGTTTTTAGTCTCAGTATTTTGGGACATCTTTGTTCAACTTAAACGTGAAGGTGACGGCGTTGGACTTTGTGGAGACTTCTATATGAAGGATTTTACAAGGTCTTTTTTTTTTTTTTTTTACGTTTGAGGACAACGTTTCTATATCGTGTTCAAACCTTTCTTTTAGTGGGTTTTAGGTCATTATTTTTGTTTTTTTTTTTTTTTTGTTCTTCATTATAGTAAAAACCGCAAGTGGCATAATGGATGTTGCTCTTACATTAAGGGCAAATCACCATAAATCTGTGTGGTTTTCTTGTTTTCTAATTTTATTTTTGTTCACAGTTTCTCTCATAAGTAGGGATTAGAACTTAATCCGTAACACCGAGTATTAGGATGAATATTTTGAAAGATGAAATTGGCACAAATAACTTATCTTTCAATTGATTTCTACACAGGAGCATGAGAAAGAGGGGCCAGGTTTGTTGAAGTATGGCCTATGTCTCCTCAGTCTTGCAATATTTGGAATTCTTGGGGTATTATACTAATTACTAACCTTTTATATTTTCTATGTTCTAGCATATATCATTTGACCTTGAAATCTGTAGAATGGCTATTTTGCATCTTAAAACTCTACAGATGCATAATAGTATATATTAACTACGAGTAATCGACTCCAAATACTATTGTATAATTGGATAACTTGTGTATCATTTTGTTTGAATTCACTACGATTTCATGAGTATGGATTATATATAACAAGGTATAAAATTGGTAGCAGAAGCTAGTTTGAGTATGATACTCTTTTCTCTTTCTGGAATTTTGAATTAAGACAATCCCTGATCATAAACAGGAGAGTGTAATCTTATGGCTCTTGTCTTGATCGAATTTTTAGATTCTTTGGATGGATTGTTGAAAACGCAAAATTATTATGTCAAATGCTTTTCCTCTGGTTTTTCTGCCTTCTGTACATAATGTTTTGATATCTGCTCCCTTTACTTTTCACGAGTTTTTTTATTGCCCTGCTTCTTTCCTATGAGCCCAAAAAAATTCTCATCTACATCCAGTGGTTTTTTGTATGTAAATTGTCCATTCTTCTGACGAAATTCATCATTTATTGCAAGATCAGCAATTGACATTGGCTTGAAAACGATTTTTTTCCTGATATTTTCTATTTGGTCACACTAAAATTTGTTAAAATTGCGGTTCCTAACACTTTTCTTGTAATATTTTTGTAGGTTCTAGCAAGGTATGCTCTCGAAAAGCTATTTGGACCACATGTAGTTGGTGCTACAAGTGACCAAAACTATATGTATCCTGATCTTCCTTCAAACATGGTTCTCTCTCTCTCTCTCTCTCTCCCTCTCCCTCTCTCTCTCTCTCTCTCTCTCTCTCTCTCTCTCTCACACTCACACACACACACACAGAGGCACAAGCACTCATGTTGAACCACCAATCACATGCATATGAACTCAAGATTCTCACACTCAGAGGTGTTTGGAATGTAATATGTACAACGTCATCGAATCCATTATCGAGATAGATAATGTTCAACTGGATACTACCTGAATTTCTCCATGTCGTGTGGAACACNTCTCACACTCACACACACACACACAGAGGCACAAGCACTCATGTTGAACCACCAATCACATGCATATGAACTCAAGATTCTCACACTCAGAGGTGTTTGGAATGTAATATGTACAACGTCATCGAATCCATTATCGAGATAGATAATGTTCAACTGGATACTACCTGAATTTCTCCATGTCGTGTGGAACACGAAGTGCTTGTTTGGTACTCTATATTAGATGATTCTGGACATTATAATGGACAAGATTCCAACCTCTTTTCTTTTCTTCATACTGTATAGTATTGTTTAGTCTACCTTACAAAACACAAAAACACAGTACGCATGAAAACTGTTACTTCCATAGTATGAAGTTATTGCTCTTATCACTTGTTCTCTCTCAGATGATAATCTTGAAAATTATGTGCATTGTTTCAGGTTGGTTCATTCTTGATGGGTTGGTTTGGTGTTGTTTTCAAAGATGATATTGTGAAAGTTTCAGACGAGTTGGCTATTGGATTGTCTACTGGTTTCTTAGGAAGTCTTACAACATTCAGTGGCTGGAATCAGAAAATGCTGGACCTAAGCCGTGAAGGACGTTGGGTGTTTGCTTTTCTTGGCATTCTTATAGGTACTTTGTTGTGTCAAAATCGACTTTATAATTACACAAGGACAAATGGAAGAATTGGTTTTCTGTTTGACCCTATTCAAAACTGAAATAGGCAGAAAAATGTTTAAATGAACATTCTCCAGGTCGAGTCAACGTACTAGTCTCCGAACATAAGTGCACAACTGATATGTCCGTAATTTTTGAATGCATGCGCTATATGCCATTTCTTATGTCCTTATGTCCATGCACAGGCTAAATAGTTCACTAGAATGACTGTATAATTTATTGTATATTACGGAGATATCATGCATCATATATATATCATGTCCATCATATACATATCGAGCATATTAAACTGTTCAATCATGTATTGAATAGACATGCTTTATTACAACGTATTACTATTAAATAATGTGCTGTATTTTCCTTTTAACTTAACCCAAATTTACACTGCAGGCTTGTTACTAGCTGCCTCTTCAATCGTATTTGGAATTCATACAGCCAAAGGTTTTAAATGGCTTCTCATAAGGTTGGATACAAGTTCTAATGGTGTCATCTCTAGGTGCACAAGTATTCGTAATTTGCATGAACGGCATTGCCTATTGACAGGCCTGGTGGTGATGTTATTGACCCTCGGCGTATTATTGAGCGTGTTTGGGATTTTTGCAAAGCACGAGTTCAACAATGACAGCTCTGAAGCTCAGCTATTCTTGGCTTGTATAGTCGGACCTCTTGGTGTCTGGATCAGGTGGTTCTTAGCTCGTTTTAATGGACGTGGTGGATCGTTAAAATGGATTCCTTTTGGGACTCTCACTGCCAACATTCTTGCTGCTTGTATTATGGCTGCATTGGCAACACTTAAGAAAACGGTAAGATTCTACTCCTAGTGCATTTTGGGTATGCAATATAAGACTACTGGGCACTATAATATGCAAGTTCACTTTCTTTTCTTTGTTAATAATATTTAGTGGTGTCTAATTCTCCTCACCAAACTATATTCCTCTGTTTTTTTTTTTTTTTTGTTTTTTTTCCTTTTACCTTTTTTTTCTTCTTCTATATCTTCGCTTATACATACAAAAACTCGTAAATCAAACTCTAAAAACTCATTTTTTACCATCCACACTCTTTGTAAAATCTTCGCAATTGATTTGAAGTGCATTTTGGAGTTGATTAGTTTTGATTCGACAAGTTTAAAGAAATTGTATTTTATAATAAGGATTTCCATACGTTTTACATAAAACAAAGCCTTTTAAACTAAAAATTGAAAAATAACGCTTTACTACGTTTTTTTTAATTCTCTCTTTCCCTTGCAATATCCTTTTCTAACAATGGACGAGTTTTGGCACAGGTTGATACCAAGAATTTTGATACTGTGGCATCAGCATTACAATTTGGACTACTTGGTTGTCTAAGTACTGTTTCTACTTTCATTGCTGAATTTCATAAAATGATGCAGAGCAAGCACCCATGGATGGCATATGCTTATGCTAGTATCACAATTGGTATTTCATTTATTTTGGGAACTCTGATATATTCTGTACCTTCTTGGGCCAAGGGATATCACTAAAGAGAAGATGCCGACTGATAACGCGAAGTAGAGCTATCATATTATATGGGTAATGATCCGTAAAGCTGTTAGTTCTTTTTACGAGGAACTAATGGAAGAATCAATTTATTGTGGAAGCGGAAGAATTGCTGGAATTACGTGAAATCTTGACATGATTGACTGGTGCATTAACTATGGAGTACAAATTTCACAGGAAGAATCTGGATTGTCTCAATCCCAGTGTGGTTGATCATCATCTCGATACCATAACTGGTTGAATGCTGTGGTTGATTATACAATTAAGCAGTGACTATAGACTACGCCAGCATCATTGTCTGTCTTGATAAGTTGTTGCACTACCAAATAGCTATACTGTTTAAAAATGGCACATTGGTTTTTAGTTGCTTCCTATTGCTGCTAGAGTTCAGTGCGCTCGTTAGTACTAAGAAGTTATGTACTCCTCTCAGAACTTCATCAAAGTTGCAAGCAATCTAATGCAGCAAAGCTTGACTGCATATTGGAATGTATAAAATGACTTTTACATATTTAACATCGTATAAAGTCTCTCGTTTATTCATGGTATTTGAACAGAACAGAAAAATAACTGTGGCTTCCTCGGAAGTATTCATAACAAATATTTTTGGTTTTAAACGTGCAGCATACACGGAATAGGAAAGGATCGTTGTCAACCAGTAGATAGTCCCAGGTGAACATTTAAAGATTGAGTATTCATCCATTCCGTTGTTCCAGTAGAGAGACAAGGCAATTTAGATTTCACATATTAGCAACAAAGATAGAAGTTTTACGTACTAGGACATAATTTCATCACTAAGAAGTTTTACGCAACAATTTATACTGATTCAAGAAAATTTCCAAACAGTGAGAGCAGTAATGCTGATATATTTGGCACCTCATCCACAACAAGAGCCACAGGCTGGAAGAGAACCTGGGGATTGAGAATTTGAAGAATTCATTAAAAAAAACAAGTGAATAGAGGAAAAAGTCAAAAGAGAAATATTCTTTCATTCAGGGTGGTGGATACAGGACTTACTGTGGTCAATCCCTCTAACATTGTCTAATCCACGGGGTGGCCCACGTGGACCACCACCATATGGACCGCTTCCAGGACCTCCTGGACCACCCCCATCCCATTTCTTGCTGGCGCCCGATCCTTTCCGGTAAGCATCAGATTTTTCCATCTGCAGAAGATGTATAAAGAAAATGAGAACATGATTCACATATTGGCAGAAATTACACGTGACGATCTCAAGATTACCGAAAACATTGTAGTGAAGAACACGCCAATGAAGTTGACAATTGCCCAAAATAAATCTTTGATTGTCCTTAATCGCCATATTGATTTCTTGGATTTTACGACACCTGGAGAAATTATTCATAGAAAAATAGAGTAACGAATATATTTGTAATTCAATCTCCTTTCAAGGTTATCAAATTCCAACTATACTCCTTTAATTTATACTTCGACTTTTTGAATCTATGTGAACTATTGTTAGCCACATTCTCTTCCTTTTGGTAGGTAAAATCAGCTGAGGGGACAGAATTTGAATAATCTAGATTCCTTTGAATTTCATTCCAAGTTGACATCTGGGGTGTATCACTATATCTTAGTAACTAGTGTAAGATCTCTTTTACATCTTTCTACTCCAGCCCCTCAAACCATATTCCAATAAGAAAGAAACTGGACTACAACATTAACTTGCTATACCAGCCTGCCTTAACTTCAAAAAAGGGATTTCACCGAATGAAAAATTTTCATTTTTTCAAAATTATCGTCTTTCATTAGATACCAAAGTAGAAGATAGCGAGTCTATATAACATCTCACAACTCATTGTAGAAAAGTTTGTTCTTGAACCAGAAAAGCAGAAGGTAACACTGATAGACAATGAAGTTAATATGTTAAATTATCTGTCTGACACCTATGCACGAGTACATGTCATGAAAGAGGTACCATACAATACCAGACTTCAATTAGATCAAAGAATAATTGAAGCTGCAGTTTCTGAATAATTAGGCTGAATTGGATGTTTTGAGTATAAATCTAACTGAAGAATAAGCATGCTTAAAAATGACAAAAGATTACTAATAAAAAATATGACTTACAAGTTTCATGAATGGATCTAAAATGACATTATAAACAGCCATCTTCTGCCCTTAGAAGGATTTAAGCGATCAATTTTCATTTCCTTCTAATATCACTTCAGGTTCTTGGCTAAATTTTCAGTTCTTCATACAAAGGAAAACATAGTGCCTATGTTTTTTTATCCCTTCTCAAGTCCAAGTAAAAGAGAAGGCTTGTTGTAGCCTAGGTTGACAGCCAACATTCAGCTTTGTCAAACTAATGTCATCAATATGCACTTAATACACATTTAGTTTGGGCATCTTGTTGCTTTAAATCTTTCAGTAGGTAACGATTCGCATAGCTGACCCCAGATTTATGACGAAAAAGGCTTAGTTTTGTTATTGAATAAGAAGGGTATTCGATCGAAGATTAGAATGGGTTTATATTCAAACATCCCATATACATCCGCAAAGCTGTTTTGTATTGTTGGGAAAGTTTTGAATTGAAAATCCCATGCAATATCCACCCAGATTTCAAGTCCTTTACACATTTTTTGTTGGTTCTACCTAAGAATCTCCTATCCTTGGGATATAGCTACGAACATTGCTATATTTTCCTCAACAGCCTACTGGTTGACATTGTTGTTCAGAATCCAGTTCTGGACCAAATGCCTATTCCAATTCCCCCGCATCGTACAACCACCCAGACCCTCCCACCACCAAAATTGCCTGCTTAAATTCTCTGAAAAAGTTCCTACCGTTTAACCCGATTCTGGATCATTTTATTCAGCGTCTCCCTCTAACGCCCCAAAAAAAAAAAAGATTGTGATGAAAAAAAAAAAGATTGTGATGAATTATGTAAAATTATAAACCGAATTGGTGAAACCCATTACATCTCGAACAACTATTAAACATATATACTGATTCTTTATTTCACGATCCACTGGAGTTCACGATCATGAAAATTGACAATTAAACGATCGATCTCTCTCTCTCTCTCTCTAACACACGAAGGAAAAACTAAAAATTATGTATGAATTATCAAAAATTATAAACAGAACTCATATAACCCATAACAACTCAAAAAATTATATGACACATATACATCATCTGGATTTCAAAATCATGACAATTAAAAGATTGAAAAATAACAAAATACTTATCACCAAATTCTACGCGATATTAGCAAAAATAACACCCGATTCCAAATAATTAAACAAAATATTATCAAGTTATCAAAAAAAAAAGAGAGAGAGAAATTTACCTCTCTCGACGTAAGCCATGGTAGCAACGACCTTTCTCCAGTCTTCCTCTATTGTTCTCGAGCCTTAAATAAAGGCAAGGTAATAATCGTGTACGGTCCACATGCTTCCTGGGTTCTATATTTCTGATGTGTCCGATTATAACTGGACAATGAAAATAGAACAGCGTCAGAAGAACCAATAATTTGATTCCACGTCAGCAGTCAGTGGTAAGTTCCTTAGGTGCGGGTTTTTATTTGTTGATTTGTTGCAATAGAGAAAAATGTAGATATTCGTTGATTTTTATGCAAATATTTTTAGAAACTCGAAAAATTATAAATCAAAAAACGTAATTATATTAGTTTAATTCATTAAAACTTTAGATACAAAGTATACATTATACTCAACTTAATAAATTAAACAAAAAGATAACACGAGTTTACAACCTATAGTAAAAATAAGGATTAATTTCAGCAACGATCAATGAAGTTTGTTGAAAGATTTAAAATGGTCATTGAATTATTCTTTTTACACTAGTGGAAACTCGAATTTCTAATGGCTATACTAATTGTTACGCTAACCAAAAATTCTATACAACGCTATTATATGTCAACATAGAAGCAAACGATGTACGCCACGTCAAAGTAATCGACATTTTATAAAAATTAATTCCAAAAATCATTTAAATTTAAAGTTACATTTACATAATACGTTTCCCTTTTTTTTTTCTTCATCTGAACGTAATTAATTCCCATCCCCAAGCTTAAAAAAATATCGTTTTCTCTCCTCTCAATGGGATACACATGTTGAGCATGTAAAACTTGACAAGACCCTTGATTTTTCTCGCAATATGAGTATTTTTATGAATTAAAATATGAAGAGTTATGCAAGAAGTATTTTAATCTTTCATTACAAGGAGATTTCACTTGAGAGAGATTTAAATTCATTAACATAAACTCGTCCATGTAATAAGCTTTTGATATCCGACGATTTCAGTTAAAAAATTAATAACAAATATCTAATTATTTTCTATCCAACCTCGGAATGTTAAAAAGACTTTCGTTGTAGCACATTGAAATAATTGGAAGTGCTTCAATAATATGTACAAAATTTTTACTTCACCAATTATTATTATTCCAGATACCTCGTAATACAAGATTATTTGAACTACAAAAAATCGAACCAAATTATAAGTACCAAGAAAGCTTCCAACATCTGGTTGTCTCCAACAATCAACTCAGATGCTGCACAAACAGCACTAGCAAACTAATATCAAATGCAAAAATGGCATAATTGATCTCTCATCCTGATAGAAGTAAATATCATCCTAAGTGCAACTTATGCCGGGCATGATGTCCTGATAGCGAGCGTGTAAAGCGTAATAATGTGTCACCTATCCCAGACACCATTTTCATCTAGGAAAAGTAATGCTTAACGATTTATTTTTTGCTTACTTTCGACTATCGAGGGCCCGATATTTGCTGTGATGACACATTAGAGAAACATGTATTATAAACTGTATTCGTGCTAGTATGAGAAGCATTTGATTCTTGATATAACGTAAACCCATCTTGAACTCCGGATTCTTCTGCCATTGAAGCCTCAGGAAAGCGACGCCCATAAAATCGCAAAAAGTTCAACAATTCAATCCTCGGCTGACTTGAAGGTAAATTACCCTCCAACATCCCAACAACATTTACCATATTTGGCCTCAGACCAGGCTCCTCGTGAACACAACACAATGCCACGCGCACAAACTTCTCAACCTCTTCATTGGTAACTCGACCATGTAGTCTGGGGTCTGCAAGTTCTAAATACCGCCCTTTTTCATGCATCTCCAATGCATATAGCGGGAAATAAATGAGTTCCTGTAAAGATGAAGACGACGAGTGGCCACCAGCACTATGATTTTCGTCGGGGCTATGACCTCGTGTTCTTAATGAGCAGTTTTTTCTTCCACTTACAATTTCAAGCAGTACCATTCCAAAACTATAAACATCAGTTTTATCTGTGATTGAGGAGCTTGTAAGCCATTCGGGGGCAAGATAACCACGAGTGCCTCTCATTGTTGTGAACAGACAGGACTGTTCGGGGCTTAGAAGCTTTGACAGCCCGAAATCAGATATTTTTGCCTGGAAATGATCATGCAGGAGAATGTTCTCAGGCTTTACATCACAATGGATAATCTTATTTTCACACCCGCTGTGCAAGTATGCAAGCCCACGTGCCACTCCAATTGCAATTTCAAATCTCTCTTGCCATTCTAAGACCGGTCCATTACCAAAGAGGGTTTTGTCCAGCGACCCACGATTCATGTACTCGTAAACCAATAGCCACTGTCTTCTTTGCACGCAATAGCCTTTTAACTTGACCAAGTTCACATGGTGAATATTTCCAATGATAGCAATCTCAGTGCAGAAATCCTTCTTCCCTCGAACACCCAAATTATTGATCTTCTTTACCGCAATAAATGTTTTATCAGGGAGCATACCCTTGTATACAACTCCAAATCCACCAGTTCCAATCTGAGTCTGGAAATTCTCAGTTGCTCTCTCAAGCTCTTCATATTCAAATCTTAAGGGTAATCCCGGTATAGAAAATTCAAGATCACCAGAAAAGGAAAAGGGGAAGGTTGAGTGGTTTGGTTTCTCCTCCACTAGTCTGGGAAGCTTCGATCTTCTCCACAAAAATATTCCAATTACAATTGCAAGGATGAGACCAGATAATGGTAACAGTACTATAGCAGCTGTAGGAAATCCTAGTGCATCATTAGTAAAATCATTGTCACTGCCAAAATTTGTAGGTGAAGCTAAGAAAATGGTTTTGATAAATCCTAACTGGCTGCTACTCTCGGTTCTCAAGATAACAGATCCCAGTTCATTTCCAAGTACGTAACAAGAACCAGATGAATTGACATAGAAAATTCCCAAGCAAGCACAATCACCCGAGCACAGATCTTGACACGCAGATAAATTTACCCCATACTTGGCAGGTACAGTAAAATCATTAGCGAAATAGTCGACAGTGTATCCAAGCTGCATATAAGACAGAGACGAAGGATTCACATGATTGCTGTTATTCGTTGTCTTACAAGAAACTGCTAATAAGTAAGAATTGTTGCCCGGAACACAGTTAGTTGTATTATTTGAACTACCATGGAAGCTAGATGGACAAGAGCAAGATGGATTATCTAATGAAATACTATTTGTACACAAACCGAGCCTCCCACAAATGTATGGGATTTGACATTCATCAACTGGCCCGACAAAGTTCAGTTTTTGGTCAGCTCCTGTGAAGCTACTGATGATGAACTGGCCAGCTTTGTCCAGCTTGGCAATCCGAAAGTTAGATGGGGGCAAGTTCAACTGAACCACGACTATAGAACCATTAGAACCATACAGATAGAGACCCGTTTGGTTAACTGCCATGTAGTCCACAGCGTAATTTGGGTTTGTATAAGCTGCAGTATCCATAGATAATTTCCAGTATGTGAGAGACTGCCACTGCAAAGTGGCATCAGATGCAGTTAAAGCAAGTGCGTAATTACCGGTTGACAAATCATCGCTCGATGTTCCACTGGACAGCAACGACCCGACTTTCAATTTCTGTCCAATCACAATTGTGTCAGTTGGATTTCCGAAGCTCTCCCATAGAGTTTTGTTATATTGATCGAGCAAGACAAGATTTCCAGTCTCCGCAAGCTGTAGGACAGATACTGAAGATTGCAACCCTGGTGTAGACCATTTCAAACTTCCATCTTGTTCACTTAAAACTATACCATTCACAGTCAAACTCATGATCCCTGAATTCGAAATAGGCGTATCGCGATTTGCAGACCAGATAATGGTGTTGGATTCCACGTGGATAACGCACAAGTAGAACCTGATTTGCTGTGCACCAGGATTGAATATAGCTGCTTTAAATGTCCCATTACGAGAGAATAGAAAACTCCCAGAAGCATCTACAAATTTGAAATTTGAAGCGGTTAAATTTGGGTATGCAAATTCTGTATAGGAAATACCATATACGAGAGCCAATAACAAGGAGAAAAAAACGATAAAGAATAGGAAGGATCCCATATTGAGAAAAGTTCAGAAATGGATTTTGGCTACAAATGAAATGGTATGTTTGGAATTAGTCAATAATAGCTTTCTCCATTTCCCATCCTTCACATTTGTTGACTATCGAAAATCATTCATTTCTCTCTATACACAAGCATGAAAATTATTGCTGACACAGATGAAGAATTTAAATATTTAATAAATATATATATACGGTGCAAACATCAACTGAGGTTGCATTATTCATGATCTTCAACTTGAATATCTATTTACTTAATCAAAATAAGTTGAATGTTTAATCTTTTCTTATATTATTTAATAGCCATATGGCTCGATCCCATTACGAGTAACCCGTTTACTTTGAATTATATACATCATGTAGCAATATCAATGTCTTCTTAAATATATCCAAGGGCCAAAAATATGTAAAATTAACCGACGCATTCTTTGTAAAAAATGAAACATCGGACACGCCTGTCTCACTTAAATATGGGGGAAAAAAATAATACCTAGAATGGAGAAAACAACTTCAATGAGGCAAAACAACAAACAGTTGGTATATAAAAATAACACTTATACATCAAAATACATACATAATACATGTGTGCGTTACAGTTTACTGCATTGTGATATTACCTTTTGGGTTATGTTGCTGACACCAGTTTCCCTTTCCGCAGCACGGTCGCCCGCCCGCCCCCAACAATTGCGATTTCACATTAGTAAATCCCACAAAAGTAGAAAAGAACACGGAGAAGTGTCGAGAAATTGCAATGTTTCTCTAACTTAAGCGGTTGTAGCAATTGAATTATTAACTTAAGCATTTAAATGCCCAATCTTCTAATTCAATTGTAGTTTTGGTGTCCGGGGATGTTTTTGGTATTATTAAGCGTAATTGTTTTAAAATTCTTTTTCTAATAAAATATTTAATCTCACAACTTTCAACCACATATTTCATCAATTTTTATCAAAATTTACTAAAAACTGATTTAATCCCTACCAAACAGGGACTTAATCTTATCTAAATCTTAATTGGATAAAGTCATTTTTTACTTTTGTACAAATAAAATCATTTAAAATTTTGAAACAAAAGTTAAATGAAGGACTTTTAAAAAATTAAAAATTAAAAAAGGTAATAAATTAAAGTCAAATAAAATATTTCTAAAAAAGGGAAAAAAATTAATAAACTTAGTAATTGGCCGCTTAATTCGCGCTCACTGCGAAGTCAAAGCTTTTTGCTCACACCTAAATGCGCTTCTCAAAACACTAATTAAAATATTATGAGGCGTAAATAGATAAATAATGTCTTTGTTTGGTTTAATAAAAAAATCTAATTAAAATTTAAATCAAAGTCGCTTTAACCACACATTTCATGAAATTCACAATTTTTTAACCATAATTCAATCAACTTTTTTTCAAAATCTACTAAGGATCGATTTTTAACTAAACCAAACATGGGCTATAAAATTTTAATAAAAATATTTTTTGAAAAAAAATGCTTTTTATTGGCATTAGTGAAATAAATACTTATGTTAAAATTCTTTTGAATAACTATTCCCTACCAGCTTTTTAAAAATGCATTATATTTTAATTGCACTAAATATATAATCTTTACTTGGTGAAATATTCTTATCTTCAATTTTTTTCCTTGCATTCTTATCTTCAACATTCTATTAAAGGTAATTGGCACAATACTCTCTAACGTTTACATATTTTATGAAATACCCCATAACCTTCGTGTGCAATATTTAATTTTGATCTAAATGCTATGGCGACCCACGATTCATGTACTCGTAAATCAATAAGTCATTGTCTTCTCTGTGTGCAATAGCCTTTTAACTCGATCAAGTTCACATGGTGCAATAGCCATTGTTTTATTTGTGTGCAATAGCCTTTTAATTAAAATATTATCATATTTTTGTTTATGGTATGATTTTTGAAAGGAAAACAAATTCTCAAGTATGTCAAATTCAAAAAATGTACCTTGAAAGGAAGTTATGTATTTTTCTCCTTAAATTGTTTAATGGGCAAATTAGGCTCATTTCAGTCCAAAACTAAGAAATTTGAAAAATGGAATGTATTATAAATAACGAGTAGAAAATACATTCCATTTCTAAAAATCTCTTAGGGGTAAAATTGTAGAGTTCATTCAACACAAATAGAAATTCTTTGGACAATTGGGTCATTTGGGGCAATTCTTGAACTAAGATCTTTTCTTGCACTGTAAATCCTCAATTTTTGATAAATCTAATGTTGATTTATGGTCGATTTCATCTATGGTTCAAGTACATAAATTAGTATCATGAATCAAAGTCATCCAAGAGAAATTATGATAGTATAGAAAGATCTTCAAACTTGGAAGAATTGCACTCGTATGAGTTTCAAGGTTATAGAGCTAAAACCAACAAAAGCAGAAATATCGATCCACTAAGAATAAACCAAGATTCAACCACACCAAGTAGTAAATCAATTCATAGGGGCTCAGAATCAAAACATTGTACCCCGTCTATACAAGAAATCACCACAAAAGACTCAAACCCTAACTATAATCGACACAGCAGCACTACAATGGACCAAGATCAATTGGCTAATCAAAACACCTCTAACCCTCAACCGAAGACTCACTAAAAGTTAAATCACAAATATCTAAGTACAAAAATCAGAAGTCTTGGACTACACACAGAATCAGAAAAGAGGGATGGGGGAGACGGAAATCACAAAGACCTAGAAGTTTCGAAAAGAATAGAGCAAAATGAAAATCACCCAACTAAATGACGGTTCAAGTCTTTTAATTCAACTCAAGGCTATCACCATAGATCTAGCCCAAAAGATCCGGTCCAAAGCAGCACATTGGCCCCATTAAGTGGGCTTGAGCATTGGGCTATTTTCTTGCGTTATTGGGCAATGGTAAATTTCCAGCAAATGGGCCGAGCCCTTTTTCATCATTGCCCCATAAGTTGAAATGCAAATGTCACAAATGGCATCACAATCCAACAAATCTCCCCATTGACGCCAATGTTATAAACAACCAAAAACATTAGCTTTTATCAACACTAACACAATACCTGCAGAAACACAAATTTACCCAGTATCAATTCTTAGAATTTGTAAACAAGATTTAAATTTGTTCCCATATCCGCGTGATTAAATTATGTAGAGATATTTTCCAGCAATATGGACTCTTTATGAACTATATCTCTAATAAAATGCATCATAACATCTATATGTTTAGTCTTATCATGAAAAACGGCACTTTGACTATCACCATAAACCACAACAGGATCATACAATTCATTTAGTTCACTTGACAAGCCTTTAAGCCACAAAGACTC
>CAIGRN010029841.1:0-10132 GCA_903798345.1 Fraxinus anomala
GTATTTTGGCCTTTTTGATATTTTTTCATTTTTTTTTAAATGCTATTTTTTTAGTCAAAGGCCAAACTTGAATTTTGGCCTTTGCAACAGGCCATCTACACGTATTTCCTTGGAGATAAATACCATCCACATTTTGAGGAGTTTTCAGAACTTTTGACGAGTTTTTCGAATATGCGATAAAGTTAATATGAATATGAATTGTGACCTCTAAATCGAAATGTCTGCTTTCATCACTGCATTCCATCCAACAAGTGTAACCCCTATTTCGGAAAATAAGTCGTTATCCCTTTTGATACCAATATTGAAGCTTGAGAATCAGAAGCCACGAAAAAGTTTAATGATCCACGTATGAAAGGCGACATATTTGAGGAACATAAGTGCAATTTTCCATTAGAAAGGTTGGATATTCGAATCAACAAGTGCAAATTCATGGAAGCTTCCGTGAAGAGTGGGCAGTGTAAAGAATGAACCAAAACTAGCATTGAATAGTTAGAATCTTTTGATAGAATAAAATACTAACATATCTCTTTAAGGGGGGCACGAAAGGCAATAATATTATACTATTATTATATTTTATCAATATATTTTTTAATGCTATTGTTTTGGTGGCATTCGCAAGTGACAAGTTGACTTGATATATATAGTATATGTATCATGTACGTATGTGAGTGTTTCTATGTATGTAATGTAACCGACTATACATTTTTGATCGAGGGTCTCGATTGAGTGGGATCTTGGTCGAGTCTAGTGGTACGCAAAGGAACCTGAGGTGTTGGAAGCTCTTGCTAGAATGAGCTACATTATGGAGAGAACAAGTGTGAAGATTGTTCTTTAAATTTAGATTTGAAAGACATTCATGTACAAAATAATATTTACAAAAATCTTATTTGTACAATTATTAGAGGGCTGTAAATTGTAATTTTACAGCCCTCTCTAATTAGTATGGGCCCCACTAATTAATGTCCACTAATTAAAATTACAGCCCTCTCTAATTAGTGTCTGCCACACACTAATTAGAGGTGAAAAATTACAGTTCTCTAATGATTGTAAATGTAGTATAATTAATTAGTGGGTCCCACACTAATTAGAGATGAGTGTAAAAATTACAGTTCTCTAATAACTGTAAATGTAGTATCTCTCTAATATTTATTGATCTTATTTTTTATTTTTTACCCAGAGAGAGAGAGGATTTATTAAATGTCATTCCATATAGATAATGTGATATGGATTGAACGAAAAATATCTTGTCATGGGAGTAGTTTCTCATCATCATCTTTGTTTTTTTCAATGTTTCCATATATTGGGTACTACTAATTATTGATTTGCTTCGAAATTCATTTTAACTACACAATTAAAATAATATTATAAGAAAATTAAAAAAATATTATTTTTTAACCATACATTTTTTGAAAAATCACTATTTCAAAATATATTTTTCCCTAAAAAACAAATTAAAATAGTCGGTTGAATTCATTCACTTGTCAATGACGCGCCCTTCATGTGTGTACATTTGAGGGTTCCTCCAGCTAAATTTCCTCGTCCTTGATTTTTTTGATTACGTAGTCTTGCCTAACCTTTCTGTCAGAGAAGCCTTTGTATTGTATAACAAGCTATTTGTTTCGATTTGCAGTGAAAAATAGATATTATAGTATACAATATTATAAAATAATTAATTTAAAAAGTTGAAGATATAGTCCCTATTTGGTGAAAATTAAAATTAATTTTTAATAAATTTTAATAAAAGTTGATGAAATATGTACTTAAAAGTTGTAGGTTCATGAAATATATGATTATAAATAATTGTTAATTTTGACTTAAATTAAAATCTTCAACCAAATAGGGGCATAATGAGTTATTTTGAACGATGATTAATAGTGTCGTCTATGCTTTAATGGTAAATTGAATTGAAAAAAAAAAAAAATCGATTTTTTAAATTTTATTTAATTAAATGTACTGAATAAGTTTTTATTTCGATAAAAAAAAAAAAGAAATATAATAGAATACTAATACTCTATTTGACCTCATTACAAACTCATTTCTCGTCAAAATTATTTTGAACACACATTTTTTTCAATAAAATATTTTTATAGGTAAATTCGTAACTTTCTCCATTTTTAACAATATATTCTCTTAAAAATTATGTTTTTTACAAAATCTATTCTAAAAAATCTCTACAAAACAGATGCTAAATCTTAACCAATAGGAAAAGAATTAAGCTTCATGTACATGCTTAATTTGACAGAATCCATATAGGATGTTATCGTGGCAGCACTTTGTTTGTCTTTTTTTTTTTAATCTTCCAATGAAACCCGCCAAGTATTATTGGATAAATTTTTCTGTACTTCTTGCATGATTGTTAGGAAAAATTGCATCTTAGGTACTCAATCCCCCAATTTTCTATTTTGCAAAGCCCTTGTACCACTAGTTATTGACAACTAACAATGATTGAATGATTAATAAAAAATAAAATTAGCCACTGTTTGGTGATGATTAAAATCAGATTTTAATAAATTTTTATAAATGTTGATAAAATATATGAATCACATGAAATGTGAATTTAAAATTAATTATTGATTTGAACTTGAATTAAAATCTAATTTTAGTTTCCACCAAATAGGGGTTTAATATTTTTCATTTTTAAAATAAATTTTATCCGTTTAAAATCATTTTCAAAAGATTCTCTATTTATAAAAAAAATCTTATACATAATACAGTGCATCTTTAAATTTAGAGAGTAAATTTTTTATGCACTCCAACAAGTTCACTATTTTGACTTTTTTTCAATGAGCATTTATTAATTTCTTATTATCTTTTATTTAACATAATTTTTTATTGGTTAATGATTAATCAATTTAAATGTTATTTTAATAATTTAAATTATATAGCACTGAAATTTATGTAATCATTATTAATTAAGAATAGAAAGTAAATTTAACATTTTAAATTTGAATAGCCTTTAAGCCCCTGTTTGATGCACATTAAAATGGAAAGAATGTATTTGTTTTGTAATGTGATGATGAATACGTGGTTGAAAAAGAATGAAAAATTATTGATGTGATTGAAAATATTATTTTATTGAAGATTTTGCGGTTGAAAATGAGTAAAAGAATGAAAATGAAAATTATAATATGACTCAAACAATGGCTTAGTATTGAGTCTCTAAAATAGAGAGTATTTTGTGTGTAGAAAATATCTTGAAGATACTCTGATAAGTGCAAATTTTTCTATCATCTAACTGTCATTTAATAACCCAACCTGATTCGTTATAAAGCCCTTGTTTGAGCCTCATTTTGCTATCAAAATTAATTACTGAACGGTGATTTGACCATATTTCAACCACGTATTTTTCAATAAAATTATATTACACACAAATAAAAAAATTCTTATTTTTTAACCACGCATTTTTCAACATAGCACTATTATAAAATGCATTTTTTTTTTTGAAAAAAAAAAAATTGGGACACAAGATACCCAAAATATTGAATGAAGTTAGACATGTAGCATGATTGTAAAATATTTATCAGGACCTTAAAAAATTTATTAGCACTTGAAACCAAAACACAAGTGCACCTTTTATATATACTTTTTAAATTGGCTTGGTCAAATTTTCTAATTTTTACTTTGAATTTTCAACAATTGCATATTTCCGCAATGACCTTTTGAATGGTAAAAGACAAAGATGTCCTGAAGTAAATAATACAATTACAAAATATCATTTTATCTAAAAGACAACTCCCTTTTAGTTTACAAGTAAAAATCAAACATTTTCTACTTCAAATTTCAAAATCAGCTAACTTTTCTTATATGTTTATTCCAACACAGATAAAAAAATCTCTCATTTTTCATCTGCTTCAACCTCAAAATCTGATAAATTGATCAAACACCGACTAAGATTTTTTTTACGTCTATCGCTTCAAATCGGTAAATATATTTATGTATGTTTAATTTCATTTTTATTAAATTAGTATACTTTTTTACTTGATAAATCTTATTTCGACATAGATTAATATGTAGATAATTTTTTTTTAACAAATCTATAATTTTTTTAAGCATAAATAAGAAAAAAATCATCTGCATATATGTATCATGGCCTAACTGTTGATTGTTATGGCCTAACTGCAGGCTGTAACAGTCAGCTGTTAAGCCTTTTTAAAAAACAAAAAAAAATCATATTGTCAAGTGATTAGGCCGATTTTCTGACTATTTTGTTTTATAATTAAAAATTTTGTTTCGTCATGCAAATATGGTTGTAATTCTAGTTTGTTACTTTGATAATTTCGAATTGGATGAAAAAGATCGATGAGTATATAAATGAATAAGTGATATACATGATGGTATTCCAATTTCCATAACATCGAGCACATCATATGCGGAAATGTACCATGATTTACAAAGCAAGCTGAAAGTCGATCTCTCTTAGTACAATATAGAACCGAAATTTCAATTCAACTAGCATTCATCCATTCTGATTCCATATATGAAGGTTGATTTTGATATTGAAGTAAATTATCTATTTGAATTGATCAAAATGCATACTACTCATCTTTACGTGACTTTAGTGAAGAATAATGTTGCTGAAGGTGAACACAAAGATTCGGATAGAGGGGATCACAATGCCAATGCAATGATTTTAGGGACACATTGGAGATAGCTCATAAGAATGATGTGGTTATTCTCGAGACAGTTGTTCCTCATCGTGATCTCATTGTTACACACAAAATTTCATCGGTAATTCAGAACAACAAGAATGATAATGAATTTACAAATGAAGACATGAGTGGGGCGGGAGCGCAAATGTTGGATCGAGTGGGCCGCCATCTAATTTTTCGAGCAACTGTTTGAAACAATTAAAGATTTACAGGAAGCTACACACCGAATTACACTAAAACACGACTTTGAGTTCAAAGTGAAGAAATCAAACAAGACATTGTAGACGAT
This sequence comes from Fraxinus anomala, assembly GCA_903798345.1. NCBI lineage: Eukaryota > Viridiplantae > Streptophyta > Magnoliopsida > Lamiales > Oleaceae > Fraxinus > Fraxinus anomala. Next base: position 4,939 of record CAIGRN010029841.1, read on the forward strand.
TGTCTGCGTCGACAATAGTTGTCATGGCGTTTACCAGCGATGAAGATGGACACAAATGAATTATTTGTAGTCGCAAGTATACATAGGAACATACTTGCGAAGTGAGAATTCGTCGATAAGTCGACAGATAATGCACAAGTATCGGACCCACAAATGATCTACAGACCTTTGAACATCATTAACAAATTTTGTCGAGATTACGGTGTGGTCATGAGTTACCGAAGGCTTGGAAGGCCAAAGAATGCACGTTGGAGGACTTAATGAGCTTGGCCGATGAGAGCTATGTTAAATTGGTCATGTATTGCCATAACATGGGTACAACTAATCCTGGCTCTACATTTTTTATTGAGATAGAGTGCGATAATTGCTTTATGTTTTTCTTCATGGCTCTTGGACAATGCATTCTAAGATTTCGAAATGCGATGCGACCCCCTAATTTTAGTCGATGATACAACTTTGAAAGTTAGATACCTAGGTAAGTTAATTATTGCTACGTATTAAGATGTCACATCCAAATTTACCATCTTGCATTCGGCATAGTTGATAGCGAGAATGATCTGTCGATGCGTTAGTTCTTCACAAAGTTGAGGGAAGTAATCGGGAAAGTAGAGGACCTTGCCTTTGTAATTGATCGGGGACCATCTATAATAAATGGTATCGCTGAAGTTTTTCTGGATGTATATCATGGATATTGCATATACCATATAAAAGTAATCTGAAGACTAAGTATCGGGACAAAGGCATCGAAGCTTATAGTGTTCAAGAGTGCAATAAATTCATGGTGAAAATAGGAAGTAAATCATTCCCGGCATATGAGTATTTAACAAAACATGGGAATTAATCATTGGGCACGATCACATTTTCTAGGACGTCGATATAACATGATGAAGTCAAATAATGCAGAGTCTCTAAATGCATTATTCAAGAAGGATCGAGAGTTACCGATCCTCGCAATGATTGAGAACATTCGTAACAAATTGTAGTAGTGGTTTCACGACTGACGTACAGAATCACAAAGTTGCATGAGCGTGCTAGCCTCAGCTCAAGATGATAAACTCTTCAAGGTTGCAGAGGTTGCGAGAAAATTGAATGTGGAACCACTGGATGAGTTGCGCTTCTTCGTGAAATGTGCACGTAATATGACATATATGATGCACCTGACTGATAACACATGCACTTGTAGTTGATTTTAGTTGGAGAGTTTTCTATGTGAGCATCCAGTCGCAGTGGCTATGTATAGATGCTTTGTAGGTGGAACCTTATCCTCTCCTTATTACACAGCTGATTATTGTAGAGCAGCATATGCTCAGACTATATTTCCTCTACCGAATGAAGTTGAGTGGAAAGTTCCCGACCAAATTCTCCCACCTAATAGTTTGTTGCCACCCGAAGTTGAACTGCGTGAATCTGGAAGTCCACGTACATTTAGAATACTATTTACTGGAGAGTTTCCTCAACTGCGTAGGTGTAGTATGTTCAGAGCAACACGGCATACTCGCTAATTTTGTACAAGTCAAATTTTCATAAATGACAATTAGACGGATGTGTAATAGTATCGCTGATAATTGAATAATATTTACATATTTTACAATATTTACAATTATTTCACAAATAAATAAATAATTAAATATACAATATTTACATTTTTTTACATTATTTACAATTATTTCATAAATAAATAAACAATTAAAAATATTTACTTTTTTTTTACAATATTAATAATTATTTTACAAATAAATATACAATATTTACATTTTTTTTTACAATGTGTACAATTATTACACAAATAATTAAATAATTAGGTTTACAATATTACTATTATTTCACAAATAAATATACAATATTCAAAGTTCACAAAATTAAATTCATACAAATCATACGCTAACTTATTCTTCCAATTTTGTATCTAGAATTTGTTGATTCCATCAACCTTATGTGCTATACTAAAAACTTCGATATATTTTTATTGTGAACATGCCATAACCACCCCTGCAAATAAATAATAATGTGTTAGTTCGATAATGTGTAGCTAAAACTATGTTTTCAAATTTAAAAATTATCAGTACTTGCGATTTCGACTGTCTTGCCGTCGTCATGTCTCGTACGATTGGTAGTCTATCGTACACAGTCACCCCCATTCGTCTAGCCATCAAAGAAATGATCACAGCTATCGACTCTAGGTGAAGCTCAAGCTAACCCTATGTCAAACAGAAATGATCAGAATCATACACATATATAGTGCAATCAGTAAAGATGATCTCCACGACAAAGCAGTGATGATTCACGATCACTGGAATGTAGACATGCGTACAACCCTTCCATGAATTTCCTCGACACTCAGTCACATTCCTATGATCCACTCAAGCATATATTTGGGCACAGTGTACTCATTACCTATAAGTTGGAGAGACTGATACTCAATGGTAACAACATGTAGGAACTCGGTACTCAATATGCATCGACCAGGAATGTCGAATGATCTCGAATATCTTCGAGCTCGTTTGTACAACATGTCCATAGCCATGTCGATGTGCTAATCAGGAAACACCAATAAAAAAATAGAGAGAGTTATTTCATTTAATAAACAAAAAATATGTGTACATAATAAATAACAATTGCAATATTACACTTACAACGTCGGCGAGCCAAACTCCTGAAGTCGTGACATCATGAAACCACTTATAGGTGTCCGTGATTGTCCTTTGAGATATCATGTGGCTAGTTCTAAACAAAGAAACAAAATAACTGTGAAAAAAGTATAGATGAGTTAGCATATCTTACTTCACTAAAATTGTAAAATACTTACACGGACATAATTCTCCGCCCTGGGCACTGCCACTTCCTCACACCTCCACCTCAGGCACCGCCACCTCCTCCGTTATCCGGGTCATCCCCTCCGCCTTGGGCATTACCACCTCCTCAGTCATCGAGGTCACCCCATCCATCCTCTCTTCCTCCACCACATCTCTCGTCCTCATCGGGGCCACCCCTCTCGCTCCATAGATAAAAAAATGATTCTAATGCATCATCATCTATCTACAATAGTGTGTAACCCCGATCTCCGTCACTCTCTCCATCACTCTTTCCGTCACCTCGTCTAGCACCCCTTCGTATGCTTACTATATCGTCTCAGAGAGCTGCGACCTCATCTTGAAGTTCTCATATATGGCATCGTAGCACTGCAATATCATGTCATAAACTTGATACATCGTCGCTCATTCATCGTCGCAGCTCCCCTATCTCATCTCGTAGCGCACCCACCTCCTCCCTCATCTCACATTGTAACACCCCTACATCCTCTCATAGCGCACCCAACTCCTCTTCCATAAATCTAGTCAGGGGGACATACATATCATCAAAATAATGACTCTTACCATTTGCAAGAGATCCACGAGGGTGGTGTCTGAATGGAGGAGAATGAGATCTTATCGGCGGAGGTGATTGTCAATAATTGGATCGTGCTCATACACAAATAACAATATTTAAAATTATTAACTTAGTTAAAATAGGTCAACTCATATAAAATGATAATCAATAAATTATATTCAATTCACATACCTAATCTCGGTCCAGGTTCGAATCAAACATCTGGTATTGTCGAGTATGCAGAAAGGTTAATTCACGCACAAAACCTCGACCTTCCTCCTCTATCGATGGCATCAACTAAGTTAGAACTTCAAGCTAACATATTGACAGTTCAATTAATTAATGATTATGTGATGAAATTTTGAAACGACTTACAATATAAATTGTAAATTTGTATTACTACATGAGGGTTGTCGAGGAGGACTGAAAACTATTTGCCAAATAGATATCTGAGTCCTCGGGATGCTCGCCAATGATGCATCTGAGGGCGACGTGTCTCTCCTCGCCTAGCAAATCGGGTACCTAAGAGGAGGACGGTCTCATATGTCAAGATCTACAACACATATAATTATTATATATAAATTCAGTATAAAAAATATTTTAATGTTGATTATGTTAAAAATTTACCTACCCGCCGAGACAATCCATAAGTATCGTACTTACGCGTAGACTCATTGGGCTTCAAGTGTGATCTGGTGAAGACGTGTACGATATTTTCAAAACATCTCTGGCCCCACAGATAGTTGTTTAAGGCATCAATATCGTTAACAACTTCCAAATGGAAAATGTTGATTGCAATCTTCTTGTGATAACACCTCACCCCTCTTTCAAGAATGTAGATACTTCAATTCGTCTAATATTTGGTCGCACTCCTTGATTGCGCCGATCAAAGCGGTAGAAGTACCGTCCTCTATCCCTGAAAATACGTCTTGTACAGCATATTGCTTCTTTGACTAGCGTCAGTAGCTGTCTCGTTGCCCGTTATCCTTGGTCCAATCATGAGGGCAAACTCAAACATAGAAAAAGTAGCAACTTTGCCCCACGGGTAGAAGTGATGGGCATCGTCGTCGACTAACCTAAGCAGTCAACATAGTAATGCATCAATAATCTGCTACCTCTCTCAATTGATACATGGGCCACATAAATGACTAGTGTAGAATATATGAATGCTGATCATCTAGCTATTCCAACACAGTAGTGAAACTGTTAAAACTATTGTTCCACATACATTTTCTCGTCACCATCTCAACTCCACAGTTATATGGTACTCCATGTTACTGTACGATGGATTTCACGTATTAAAATACAGAAATCGTTACAAATTGTATTTTTAATAAATGCAAATGGATAGGAACCTTCTTGTAATTGCAAAATTACAAAATCCTCTGATTAATTATCCGAATGTTTGAAGACGAGGGGTCACGTAGTTTGAATCCTAGATTTCGAGATTTGTGGAGAATTTGATTTGCCGAGAACTTGACTTGTTCGACGCTTGAATTTTGGAGTTTGGATTTGCGCCTACTTTTCTTTTTCCCTCCTTTTTTCTTTGAACCTTTGGTCATATTTATAGGGAAAATCCGTGACCAATTTTGGTAACTACTCAATTAATTCAATTATAATAATTATAATTGAATAATTGTGGATTTTGAAATAATGAGTTGGGTTTTTAAAATTTCATGGGATTTAGTGGGTTTTAATTTAGTAGATTTAATTGGGCTAATTATTTAAATTGGCTCATCCCATTATTTGTTATTTTGTTTATTTATTTATTTATTATTTTTTTATGTCTACAAATGCCCCCTAAAGATTTATTTATTTATTATGAAAT